>JBBPUI010000191.1:0-30532 GCA_038094615.1 Heimioporus aff. retisporus | reverse complement strand
CAGACGTATCAGCGGACTGTGCGCGAATGGGAACGACAGCGGCTGCGACTGGAGTACGAGCACGGGGAGCTGCTCTCGCGGGTGAACTATCTCGAGGAGGAGGTAGTGCTGGAGAAGCGGCTGGGGATCGCGCAGCTGTGCCTGTTGCTAGCGGTGCTGGTATTCATGGGACTCACGCGCGGGGCGCCGTCGTCAATACCCGCGCATCAGGTTGCGTCGCGCTCGACGCGGGGGTGGGGCGAAGTTCGGAATTTGAGTTTTAGGAGCAGCACGGAAGGGTGGCGGGGGCTCGGACGCAGTCGGAGTCCAGCGGAGGAGCGGGTCGTCGGCGCCGGCGTTGGAGAGAGGGTGGAAAAAGCAACGGGTGAGTCCGTGTTCTGAACGCGCGCGTGCTCATGCCGATATCCGAGGCGCGGCGGCAGCGACAGATGTCCCGACGACGATCGATGGCACTCGGAGCCAGAGTCGGAGTCAGCGTCGTGCGTCGTCGGGGAAGCCAAAGGGGCTCAAGGTGATGACCGCGTTCGCGCCGGCGGACACGGGCACGCTTGCGTTGTCCCCGTCTCCGCAGAGGCGGACGTATGTGCGTGCGCACGTGCGCGCAGACACGCATCCGCATCCGCACCCGCACGCATCCTCCTCGGCCTTTCGCACCCCGACAAAGTCCCGCCCGTCGGCGTTCGTCGTCGGACAACCACACACGCTCCCGCGCACCGCCGAGTCGTCAGTGTTGACGATGACGCGCTCTCAGTCGTCGTCCGGCTCCGGTCCTGCGGCGTACGTACACGGGAGCGGACATGGCCGGCTAGGGTTGGCAAGGCGGTGGCGCACAGCGCATCTGCATGAAATCAAGGGGCGAGAGCGAGAGAGGAGAGGCGCGTGTCGAGACGAGGAAGACAAGGAAAACGAGTGCGGCGGGCTGGGAGACGTGTTTCATGTCGGCCGTCCGAAGAGGAATGGGCGGGCGGAGGACGACAACAGCACGGACGCGGATACGGACGTGTGGCTCGATACGGACGTGGAGGAGGAGGGGGAGAGGGAGTCGGAGAGGGCGGTCGTGGTGGGTGCACCGCCACCCGGGCCGCCGGAGCGGGACGTGTTTGGGACGTTGGCCTCGACGTCGTCGGTGTAATATCACTACCTGACAGTTTTTTGACTGGACGTTTTTTTTGGTTTTGTTTCATAACAGTAGGACTTAGTGGTATTCGGCATATAAACTAAGGTCTGTCAGTCAAACATTATCGTTGCTTACTGCTTGCTGCTGGAAGTCGTTCTACTACTAGTGTTTCCATCTTTCGACACATTACGATTCGGCCCTCTTGTGTCCCGCCCGTGTTCCAGGGTCGAGATCGCATGGGGACTGGATGCCTCATCAAAGCATCTTTTTCTCCATAAACGTTCGCACGAGGTCAGTTGTGGTCAAACAAAGATCACAGTTTTCATGATCGAATCTTTACGCAAACATCAATCATGCCCTCACCAAAAAGATTTCCTGGCCAATTTTGTCGTGTTTGCCTGTCCGGTAACGGCTATACTACGCACGCCACGGCGGGGACTTCGGCCCTACCGAGAATATTTTCCGGATTTATGTTACAAAAAAGTGCGCTAAGCGCTCGAAAGTCGGCAAACACCCGAGCTTGACCCGCCTCGGCTCTCTTGAGAAAGACAGGCTTGTTTTTTTTTTCTTCGACTTTTGCGCGTTCACCACGCGTATCATCCTTCGTCTCCCCAGAAAAAGAAAAAAAAAAGACCAATGCAACCCACCCAGATCTTGCGCTTCGTTGCGATGATCACGACAATCCTCGTCGCTTCGACGTGCGCCGTTTCCACCTCGGTTCCTCATTTACGGCGTTGCGACCACGACGATCTGGAATGTAAGCTCGCCATAACAACGCAGGCAGAGACTGGAAGAGTGCGACCCAATCTCACTTATCCTTTTTTTCGTTTTTTTTTAGCACACGACGGCCTTGAACCGAACGTCGAACGTCGCCATTGCCAGTGGTTTTAGGCAATCAAAAAACCTTACACTTTCGAACCGAACCCGAGTTGGAATTTAAGGAAAATCCTCTCAGCACGTCGGCCTCGGAGAAACGAAAAATTTTGGGCATCGCCATTAGGGGGGGGAGGGGAACAGAGAAGTGGATTCTGGGTGGAAAAGCGGGGCCCCGCCCGAAGAGGGAGACCATGGTTGGATACAAGTCCCAGCCTGGTTGTTGTCGTCTAAACCCGCATCCCGCATTTTTAGGTGCTGGGTGCCTCTGGGGACGTTCGACGTCGGTTCCTCATAGATCGACTTGTTTACGTGTTAGGAACGCTGTCTGTCCAAGCTTGATTTGATTTGATTTTAGAGCGTGCGTTCTTGAACATGCGTTGAGTCGAACTTCCGTCCGGGTCAGGATTTGGCACTTGTTTTCTTATCTACAGTGCATCATCATGGACGAGGTGAAAATATTTCTGTCGGCGGTTAGCTTGTACAGTACAGCACGGAAGAAACTCAATACTTGCTAGTCATGACGGGCGCCCACGGACTGTGCTACCGGCTAGCGCCCATCGACGATCCCCCCAGAGAATTATTTATGAAGCTCGTGATCGCCACCTTGGGAATCAATTCTGCGTTCAACAGAAGATAGTAACTTGCCAGGATGCGGATGCCAGGAAAGAGGTTCAAACGTCACCTGGGTTCGAAAGTATGGTTAGTATTCAAAAAGGCAAATGAGACTGCCATGTCACCAGGGAAGAAGCGATGATTGATGGAGTGACTACGAGACAATATGGACTTAGAACTGTACAAGCAACCACATGGCATGCGTGCAGAAAACATCATGGAAGAGGGGACATAGATGTATACAGTAACCGCACACAAGGTGCCGTAGCACTGGGCAGGTAGGACCCAAGACTTGAATGCAAGCTGTACGACCTTTGTAACCAACATCATTATGCTTATTTCTTGTGCTACGTATCGCTATCACGGCTAGCATAGTGTTCCTGGGACACGCATGGGTGGCATTGAGTATGAAGGATAGCTTTCGTCTCCAGTAGGATCGTTTCGCGAGAGGACATTCCAAAGAACCGACCGTGGGCTCGATAGCATCGAATTACCGACCGGCGTCTGTCGGAGTTTACTTGCCACAACGATGTAGTCAAGTTCATTGAAGTGGAGATAGGAGAGGCAGTGGTGTACACGTTTCATTGAGCGCCAAAGGAAACGAGGCTGCGTAGCTCACAGGATATGCATGCTGTGAAGGTGTTGGCGAGTTCAACGTCTCACTTTATATCCCCCACGCACGTCAAGGGAGCTCATTGCCATAGACTCTCATGTCAAGCGCAACACTTCACCGACCCGACGGGCCTCAGCCACTTCTACAAATTAAAACACCCCAGCTCTCGAGGACATTCGCATTCCATGACGAAAGACACATTGTCACTAACCATCTTGGCCAGACTGTGAGGGTCTGGAGTCTGGATGACGGAAAGGAAGAAGGGCCATCCATGGAGCAGGAGGGGGGATTTTTGCACTTCGCAGTAACCCGGGATGGCAAGACCATGATCGGCGGCGAGTACGGAGGGATCAACGTATGGGACGTTGGAACGCGTACACTTCTCACACGGTGGACCCACCTAGGACAATACCCAAGGGTTGCACTTTCGCAAGATGGTCGACTGGCCGCTGTCAGTGATAAGCGTACGGTGCTCATCCATCGTGATTCCGATGGAGAATGGCCAATCGTACAAACGATCCAAGCTGACGAAGATATTTGGGGTGTCGCATTATCTCCGGATGGAGTCAAACTCGTATGGAGAACTGGGGGTGGTATCAGCGTGTACGACGTTGGCAGCGGTAAAGTTGACTTTCGTCGACGGGTTTTTGACGAAGATGACTGGAGTCACCTGACCGCCGAGGTAGTGTGGTCACGTGATGGAAGCAGACTCTTCTTGTCGGCGGACGAAACGATTCGCTGTTTGGATTCGCGAACAGGAGAACAAGTCGGAGAGTCATGGACAGGACACACAGACATGATAAATTCTCTCTGCATTTCCCCAGGAGGGTCGATTCTTGTGAGCGCCTCATACGATCACACCATCCGTTTCTGGGATACTACCACCGGCCACCCCGTCGGACAACCCCTGCAACATGCGTCAATTGTATGGGCTGTCCAACTTTCTCCATCGGGTAAATTGGTGGCTTCTATTACATCCGACGAGATGTGTCTATGGAAGTTACCCTCTATCGTTCGTCCATCATACTCATTGCCTGCCCGCCCCCGTCTAACGCAACTCCAGGTCGAATTCAAGTGCGTTTCCTCTCACCCTGAATTCAGCTAATACTGAATTCGTTAGTTCTGATATCCTCCCACCCTTGGACCTCACACTTGCCATTGTCAAACAAAGCGACCAGTATGTCGCCTCGGGAGGTTTCGGTGATATCCACAGGTGCTGGTATCGTCAAGATTTATTGAATAAGGAGGTCTGATTCTGCCATATCATTCAGTGTTGGATGTGACTCACTCCTTTCTTAGGTTGCGGTGAAGGCACTACGATTCAGCCTTATGTTGGATGGGGATAAGATCAACGATTCAACAAAGGTACCTTCCGCCACCACACCAAAGAATGCCATCCAATATTTTCCATAGATGCTCCGTCGGGAACTCGGAATTTGGAGGCGGCTTGACCACGTGAATGTTGTCCCGTTCCTGGGCATCGCATATGGGTTCGGGATGCAGGGTGCCCCGTCGTTGGTATCGTCGTGGATGCCAAATGGCTCCCTTCACCATTTCGTGCACGAGTATAACGATATGCTTGGTGTTGATCACCGGCTCAAACTTGTACGTTTGCAGGGTCCGAACTGTATCGATATATCCTAACTGTACTGACAGCTGCTTGACATTTCTAATGGACTGGACTACCGTCAGTCATCGTTGTCACCTTCCGGTCTCTGATTTAATGTCATGTTACAGTACATTCTATGCCCCTCATTCATGGAGATCTGAACTCTGTGCGTGCAATTTGCACCATTACAGCCCTTTTACTCTGACAAAAAGATAGAACAATGTTTTGCTCGATGGCGATTTCAACGCTCGCCTAGCCGATTTCGGGTATGCTTCCTTGATGGGGAGCATTCCTGAGGCGCTGCGTTATCTCCAGAGGACGACCACACGGCCGGGGGCTTTGCGTTGGATTGCACCAGAGCAGATCGAATCAGACGAGACCTGCACTCCAACGACCAAGAGTGATATATACTCGTTTGGTTGTGTTACCCTCCAGGGAAGTTTCCCGAACACGAGTGCGAGGTCTGTGTTGACATTTATCCTCAGGTGCTATCAGGCAAGCAGCCGTGGTCAGAACTGCGACGCGAAGCAGGCATCGTGTTACGTTTGTCCAAGGGCCATCACCCTCGCAGACCGAAATGTGCCACGTTGCAAGATCCCCACTGGGAGTTCATTCAACGGTGTTGGTTACCGAAGGATGAGCGACCGTCTGCGGTAGCATTAATTTCCACCATTCAACAACTCTTGGACGCGTGTCCACAGACCCGCCCCTTCGAGACTTGGTGACAACATGGCGAGGCCAAACTGATCCGCCTGCACCTTCCGTGGACCATTCCAGAATGCCCGCAAGCCCCATTCTTGGGATGAGAAGGCAAGGTGTGAAGTAATGGTCTGCGATCTCGGGTCGATTTACTCACTCTGCATCTAAGGAGAGCAAACGTCACCGGACACAGAAGCTGATCACGTCCAAAAGAAACGACGCACATAGGTCATATCTATTCCATTTGCGATCGCTCCAGCTCTATGTAATCTCTACTATAAATTATCTGCGTTCACCGATACTTGGCTATCGGACCATCATTAATACCATATGGTTGAGTACACGGTCAGTGGCGAATATGGTTTCCTAAGCACAGAAAGTTGTGCTGGCAATGGTTAGTATGTCTAACTGGTTGATAATATAACCTTGACTTCTTGGAGGAGGGTTTTACACAGCATTTGGCCAGCCCCCTGCGAACGGCACCGCGCGAACATTTTCCTAATCTTGTAGCCCTGATTACATAATGGTCGACACAAACAGGGAAGGACTCCGAAGGAGTCGGGGACTGGCGACTCCGCACGCCGCTACCATCACATAATGGGGTGCAGTTAATGGCGTTCATGCAGCAAGACCAAGGAACGTCCAAATTTGTTGCGCTGTAAATGACGCCGGACACAGCAGTCTGTCTGGGCCAACGACAGGAAGACGCATGAGGACATGATCGTGGACATGAGCTCGTCGGAAGAGTGTTTGGAGGACGACCGGACGGTGCACGAATGCGAAGTGCGCGTGTGGCGGTGCTTCGCCATCTTTGGGATCGATCGCGTGTCCGACCATGCGCAATAGGCTGCAGACTCTCAGAGAAGACACTCACGCAAGGTTGTGACGCATGCCGACGCGTTCAAGACGATCGATCAAGCGTCTCAAGCACGTGTGTGGCGTGCGCCGGTCACTCGGTCGCTTGCTTGATCGTTCGGCGTTCCCAATACGGACGCGGCTCCCCGTTCACCCCGATCGCTCCGTTGAGCTCTCTGTTGCGCGCGTATGCCGTCGAGCCATCTGCGCGACAGCTGACACCGCACGCGAATTTTCTGTACGTGCGTTCCTCTTTGTAGAATTTTCTCGATCGCTGACCTCCCCTTCAGTTCAGCATTATTAATCATTAGTCATCGGCCATCACGCACCATCGTCACCCGCGTCGCATCGGTGAGCAGTCAAGCATGTGCCTCGAGAGAGAGCGGTCGTGTCGGCGTTCGTGCTGCTTGCACGCAACATGTGCGGTGAGTACATTTTTCACTCGTGGATTTTTTACTGATTAACTGGGTGCGTAGGGCATTGCGTCGATCGTCTTCGGGACGTTTCGAAATCGCACATTCACGTGCGTTCGGTCGGTTTGCAAGTCCGATGGTGCGCAATTTTTCTCCGTTGTGTGTGAGCTCCTGGATCCACTGGGGAGTCGCTCACCTTCACTGTCCAGCTACGATGGCGAGCGCCATCGTCCCCCACGTCATCGCACACAACACGGAAGGTGGCGTGGGTGAATGGCTTGCTCGATCTTTTAGTGTCCCGAATACGGACTCACGCGGCTCCCCGTTCACCCAATCGCGCCGTTGTGCTCTCTTGCGCGTGCGTATTGTCAAGCTATCAGCGCGAGAACATTTACGGTGTAGTCACGCCTTTCCGCCGCTCTTTTCAGCTGTGCGAGAGCGTCACGCATTCACTGACCGTTTCATTGTCATTCGCTGACACAGGACACGGACTGCTGTACGTGCGTTCCACTTCATCGAAATTTTTCCATCGCCAACCAGCCCTTGCATGTGCTCAAATTGTATTTGCTACATGTGACCAACCACCAGTGTAGTTTACTCCATTGTTACAGTAACTAGATCCGATCGGAATGCTTGTTCAAATAATTATCCAACGTAATACATTTGGAAGCCCCCTTATGTAAGCAGGTAAGAGCGGGACAAATCATTCAAGAGCATTGTTCTTAGTTCGACGTGACAACCTTCAACCCGAATCCTCTCGAAACATAACAAGCTAACCACAGCAATATTCCAGATGGCCCGCACTCCTTACGGCACATATCTAACCATACAAAATTGATCCAGTGGCGCTCAGTAACGATTTCAACATCAGTGATTTCATCTCTGGCTTCCACAATCAAGGTAATTTAAACAGAAAAACACTGGGGCCGTTCCCAATTTTGACTCTTGAATAAATCTATTACAGTCAGAGGTACACATTGAGTGGAAAATTTACCGTTCAAGGGTCCAGTGCGAACGGCACTTGACCCAAACACGGTGGTAATTATCAATGAATAGTACTGATCACTCGGGCTTACCATTCCCCCGTTGTCATAGCTCACAAGATGATGCAGTGGTGCAAACACCACACTGCCTTTCAAATCATATAAAGGATGAAGAATGATCATCAGATTTGGCACGGCACGCACCAACGCCACGCTGACGCCAATTGGGAACAAAGGGAAGTGGAGACAAATGATCCCCATGATGGATTAGCACTTCCATGTTGACATGAGCCCATGCCATGCTGTGATAAATTTCAAAAAAGCCCTTCCTGTACGTTGCCATTCTTGATTCTCAAGTCAGTGTGATGAACATCAGGAATTGTGCTGCGAAGGATTATCGGGCTTGCGCTGCCCTACTTGTGCGGTTACGGTTACGGATTCACTTCTGGCGTCAGCTCTTTGCCTCCTAGACAGAAATGTCGAGTTTTTGGCTATAGTATGCGACATGCCGCTGCCAGCAACATACCATTAGATTGGCATCGGAGATTATGACAGCTCCGGGCTGGACAATGATCATTCGCTCATTTTGGTCCGCAGAACTTTGAGCCCCGTCGCTCGGCAAACTAGCACAAGGCAAACTATTTCGAGGTTCAAACGTTTGTGGTTCGAACATGATTTTCTGGGCTTTGAAGGAAGGTTACATCTAAAACTTACGTCGACGGACCAGTCTATATGGTATGGTAGTACCCGGATTCCTGGGACAGCTCCGTTCGCTGTCTTCAAGCTCCGGGCCCAGATCTCAGGAGCCTGGCTTCTGATCCGGATACCGCTGAGAGTTTCATCAAGAAATTCTGATCGAACATATTGCCTCCCCTTGCATGCATACCACCTGGTGCTTAAGAGGATATTTGTGTAGACAACAGGCTCAGTTCAAGGATATGCTGTGGGTACGTAGTGTTGACTCAAACCCTAATCCTGCGGAACGCCCATGTCCATTATTGCTCTGATCTCACACTGCCCGTAGCAGTGGACCATGCAAATTTCGGGAAGCTACATCCCTCTAACGACATCATCGGCTTGACACTTGCCGTATACATCCTATTTGGTTCAATCTGCGTCAATTAACCCTAAACCCCCTACTCGGTGTACTCGTATCCAAGACTTTCTTATTTTCTTTACTGGCGTTATGGTTGGCCGACGAACACTGCAAGTTACCTGCACAATCTTACCCATTCGTGCATGCGGGTGGCCGATGTTAAAGGTGCGCGTCGACGCACCACACAAGTTGTCACCCCGGATGCAACGGAAATAGCCACATGGCCTTCGTCGGCCGCACTTATCCTCCGGTATCAAATGAGGACAAGTTGGGTTGATTCTTTCGCCACCCGAGATCCTTGCTGCTGGCAACCCGCGAAGCGCATGTTATGGGCGCACAACTTAGCACTTGGCGCCAATGAGACAAAAAAAGGAAATGAGAAACAATGGTACTACGATCTACTGCCTCCCTGATTGTTGATCCAGCTGGTTCACTCTATCCGGCGGCGTTGTATTCGCTCTATCCGGTGGCGTTGTTCCATGGGCACTTCTGATAGCGGCAGATGAATTACAGCGCACCCGTGGTCGACACTCGGAGATGAAAACGGTTTTCCTGTGCGTTACCACTATAAGTTGGACAAGGCGTCCTCGTTCTGTCTGTTAGTTCTCCCCATTTGAGCTGCGCAGGTAAGGTCATGTTCGGCTGGCGAAGAGACTGCTAAGCGTTTCGCAGATTCAAGTGGTCTGTATGATGCAACACCTCCGCGAATTTTTTTTTGGAAAACCATCTTACGGGCTCGGGCAGTATTGCTGCTTCGATAACCAATATCGACCTACCTACCACGGCTCGGAGCAGCGATACGTCAGTCCTACTACTGGGAGGTGTAGACCTCTCGTGGTGCAGGCAGTCCACCCCAAGATTGCGAACCTAGAAAGGCAAGAAGTACTCCTTGGCGGAAACACTCCAAGGTTTAGGAAACTCGCTATTTGGCTGGTCCTCCACCCACCGTTCAAACTAGAGGAGGTTCCTGTTTGGTTGGCACGATGGACTTGGTTCACGCTCGTGCTCGTATG
Source organism: Heimioporus aff. retisporus (assembly GCA_038094615.1). Classification (NCBI taxonomy): domain Eukaryota; kingdom Fungi; phylum Basidiomycota; class Agaricomycetes; order Boletales; family Boletaceae; genus Heimioporus; species Heimioporus aff. retisporus. The sequence goes on along the minus strand of JBBPUI010000191.1, from coordinate 20,646 downwards.
GCCCTTCACTGTGCCAAAGTATACAGGAGTCTATCCCGCCTACTTGTCGAAATATCGTGGTCAACTTTGGGTTGCTCGTTCCCCTCGTGAATATTGTCTGCGAAGTGAACGACTGGGGGAGGAACCTGTGCGCGAAACTGCCCATTCCCCGTATCCCCGTCGACTCGTCATCTACGATTCTGCATCCGGATCCTGGAAAATCTGTGACGACAGGAATATCATTAGCCAACAGAAATATGTCGCCATCTCGTACCGATACAATGACGTTGTCCCTGAAGGTGTAGAGGATGCTGTTCGAAAGGACTTGCAGAAGGCATACATCGCCAAGGTCGAGGCTGTCTTGAGATCTCTCGGTGAATCTGCCTACTGGATCGATCTTACATTGGTGGAGGAAACGACTCGGGAAACGATCAGAGTAACCAGCAAAGACCTTTATCTTATGGCGGACGTGTACCGTAGCGCGGAGTTCACCCTTATCATGTTCTCCCCTCCCAAAGGGGCCACTGAATCGGAAGCAGAGGCTTGGAAGGGGTATGGGGAACGTCTCTGGACACTTCCAGAAGCACTTCTGAGCCGGCGGCTGCGCTACAAATTCAGAGATGGCGACGTCACACCCATTACCCTACATCAGCTCGCGATCCGTGCATACGCCAATTTGGATGCGGAGTCGGCCGTTATCAATTCGTATGCGGGGATAGATCCATTGGAGAGACTGGAGAAGCTTTCGATGCTCAAGGCTTCTCTTTGGAAAAGGAGGAGCAGAAGACTAGATCAGCTTGAACAAAATAACAACGCAGAACAGATATTCAGGGCGGATAGGGTGTATGCACTCATGGGTTTCTTCGAGCACCGCATCTATCCCCATTTTGAAGAAACGGAATTGCAGGCTTTTGTTAGGCTTTCGATGGCGAATGATAATGACCGCCTCGTCGAGCGCATGGTTTCCCTCCTTCCCTCTACTACCAAACTCCCCCACCTTCCTTCTTGGTTTGCGGAGACAGACGAATGGGGATCAAACTTGTGGGATATTGAGCCCGAAGTTCAGGTAGTGGGGATGACGGAAAGCCATGCACTTGTGCTTGGAGGATGTCGAGCGGCCACCATTCGTTGGAAAGATTTTCCCGCTGTCGCGTTTGCCACGCGACGTTCATACAAGCGTCTCATTGCGAGTTTTCTGCCGAACCTTTTCTGGGAGCTTCTCTTCATGGGGATTGTTTTCGAGGCGGAGAACGGCCCATCTTCCAGAACTGCGGGTAGTAGCCAGGTGCCATTTCCCTGGGCGCCGGCTCTACTCGTCATCGCGATTATCCTTATGTTGTTCGCACCCCTGCTGGTCGCGTATGGAGGCTCTGGACGCATAGTCCTTGCACAACCATGGCTCATTGGCGTGAAGGGGATCATCTCAGCGGAAGAAGCCTCTGAACTCATGTACGGAGGTGCGATCTTCGCCTTGCCAAGAACATTTTACACCGCCTCCGGTACTCGTCTGGCGCAAACCGAAAGGGGTCCGTTCAGGCGTGGTGATCCAGCACAAGTGGAAGCCCTCCGTCCTCGGTCAATCACAATGCCAGTGGACGACAATCTGTATACGCTCATCGACACATTTTCGGCAACGATCTATTATTTCCGTGCGGCACGTCCGCCGACGGTATGCCTGTACTTGGGTCGGGAATCGGGGATGGGAAGGTTTGCGTTGTGCAGCGAGCGCTGCACGACGAATGAACTGCACAAGGAGACCGTGATCAGGATGCCGTGGTACATCAGTCAATCGATGCGTGCGTGCGATTGGATTGCGCTTTGCTAGACTTTTCTATTCAGCCCTTTCTTGCCTCGGTTGTGCTTGTAGTCCCAATAGTTTGTGCTGGTCTGTTTGCCTGTGATACGCTTGGTTCTGAAAAATGTCCATGTCTTGATGTATGTACATATGAATACAACATTCCGTTGATTAGACTAAATAGTGAGCGTCCTGGCCCAACTAGACAATTATGGGTATGCACTTTTCGCTTTGTCCCTGCGCAGACACTGCCACCAGGCCTGGTGACACTCTTAAGCATCACTCAGCCAGACCTTCAATTGCTTGACCAGTTTCCTGGCTGTAACCTCCAGCTGCTCGTCTCTTGTTCTCGTGACTTCTAAAATTATCCGCTTTCTGCCTGTGGAGGTTGATACAACCTTCCTGGGAGAAAACGATATAGAAAGAACTGAGAACGGGATGGGAGCTGGCCTGCGGGCACTCGTGCGGTGGGATGCCGAACCGGCCGAGCCCAGGTTAGGTCGGATCTGGGAGCCGAAGGCAGCAGGGGGGATGCTGGGGAGATGTACTTGCACCACGTCTTCGCGGAGACCGTACTTGCGTACGAGGTCTTCAAGACGGCTGCGCGGCTGCATGAGATCGAAGAGGTCCTTGAAAGACTCTTCGCGTTCCAGATGAAGCTCCGTGTCGTCCATCATCATGTCCTCGTGCACCTTGAGTGCAATGAAGAGATCGAGGACCCATGTCTCGCGTTGGACTGTCTCCACGGTGTCGGTGGGGGACGGGGATGAAGAGAGAGGGAACGGGTCGAATGTGTATGGAGCACGGATGAGGGACTCGTATATACTAGTTGTACGTAGTAAGTAAGCCGCAGTAGGCTTACGTACTAGCCCCACTTCCCCCGCAGTATGGGGTTGGCTACTGAACCAGGGGTTTTCCGGGTCAAAAGCCTGGAGAACATTGATCAAACAGATAGGTTCATGCTCGCTTGCTGCTACACCATGACGGTCCCGGAAACTTTCGCTGCTGACTTGCCAGAAGTTCTGAATTCGACCGCCCGAGAGACCAACCCGATGATGTCATTGACCGGTCGAACTTCCCCTATATCAAACTCGCGTTCACCATCGTACCTCCATCACAGAGACATGCCAACCATGACCGACTGTCCCTCCGACGCCATGATCCAGGTGGGCAGCCCACAGATATGCGAGGACTAAAATAACGGTACATCTCCCCACAGCACCTCGCCGATCAGCTGTGCGTTGTCATCCCTCAGAGGGTCCTAACATACTTCACCCTGGTGACAGGAACGAACGGGGGATTGGGGAGAAGTTAGAAGATGCGTATCAGCGTTCCCTAGACAGTGCGCGCGGACAGAGGTCGTTGAGCCCCGGTGCAGACCCCAAGGTGGACTCTTCGGGAACGTTGCAACAAACCGTTGAGTCAAAGGGTGCCGAGAACATGACCGATGGATGAGACGAACCGAAGAAAAAGGGCAAAGCATCACCTGGTTTTCTGTTTTCCTCCGATGTACACTATCATAATTATCTGCATGCACACTTCAGTCAGAGTGCTTGTTATATTATGAGAGAACGTTTCAGTAGAACTTGAATCTGGAATTGGTAAGAGATACAGTGGAGAGCCTCATCGGCGATCGGGTGATACGTCGCAGCCTACGCGTAAGTGCTAGTGTATATTTCTACAAAGAGGTTGGATCGGTACTGCTGGGCCAGAGCTGTATACATGGAGTGAGAAACTGCGGGTCATTGGTGTGAATCCGCATTTGTGCAATGACGTACTCCCAACAATTCCCATCCTTGTACCAGGCTTCCACAATAACATGCTCGACTTGGGGCGTGCGACATGCACTGGCAGTATGTGGACTACCTCATATTTTCACCCAGGTATCATAATCCAGTACCCGCCCGGGGCACGTAATATCATCCAGTCAGCTAATTTGGCTACGAGGACGGTGTGCCACTCTCATAACTCTGGATGCTCGAGCTCGAGCTTTCGTCAGATGCAAACTGCTTCTCGCAGGGGATTGGTCAACGTGATTTGCCATGGAGCGAAAAAAAATCGCACAGTGAGTGCATAACCACTCTCCGAGTCGAGGTGTTCAGTAGCGGCGGTCCGTCGTCCTCTCAACAGCTCCGTGAGTGGGATATCCGAGCCATTTATACTGTTCCGTGGAGGCACGATTGGTGTGTTGAGCAAGAGCACGATGGTTTTGGTGAACGAAGAGAACATGGTACTGGTCGAAAGCACTTCGAACCGCACCGATATTATGTAAACTCCGCATGCCAAGTCTCCTGTCTGCATGAGGCCGTACAGGGTTTAGCTGAGCGCAAGCGACGCGAAGTGCCACTACCGCCTCTGTCTCTGCTACCTGGTGCACTAGGCAGCGGTAGTATTGGGACGCTCGCTTTTGCACCCGCACACCTCACCCTCTCGCAGGCAAATTGGGGCGGTGTCTACAAAAGGCAGTTATCTTTCGTTTTTGGTCCATTGCGAGCTTTCCTCGTGTGAGGGAGAGCCCCTGCTCAATGTCCACTGCCCAGCTCGCCTAGTGAAGCTGGCTCTCCCTAGGACCTCGCTTCGGGTAGGATATGCTCATATATCCATGCCCGTGATCTTTTTCTCTCCCTTTTCTCCCTCTCATCCACCGTGGATCGACAACCTCGCCGTTCCACCTCCAACCGAGATTATCCATCGGGGATCTTGATTATACAGGACTGAGGGTAATTGTCCGATTACTTTCCTCTGCAGAAAATATGGAATTATTCCTCGTGTTGTTCTGGACTGGGTCCTGACGAAAGCAAAAAACCATCCATTCGGTCGTTGTCCACCACGATGCGAACATGCCAGTAGCGATGAAGATGACTCGGACAGCATAAATGCAGCGTCACGACGATTTTTGCCTTCATAGGCGTGCACTACATTACTCGTGTATAAAGTACAGAGCCATCCCGCTCTCCGCTCGCCGATGGTTGATTCGTGCGCTGTGACATCAGTGCAGAGCCAGCGCGCAATCCCGAATGTCCCTGGCATCAGCATCGAAACAAACCAAACCAAAGATCAAATCTATCCAGCTACCATGAATCACCGCAGTACCACCGCGACCCCCTTGCTTAACTGTGTGATCAGTTCTATTTTCCTGCTAGAAGGATGCTAAAGACAATGACAACCAACAAGCCAAGGATGACGGCGATTATCATGATGGTATTTCGTGCCACAGGAAAGTGTCCGCGGACGAGTGAAGATTGAGTGTTGAAATAGCGTACGACTCCTGTACGGTTTGAAAAGTTCAGTGAAACGGACGCTCGTATCGAGAGGCAAGTTAGATGTGCATACCAAAAACGAGGATGATGAGCCCGAAGATAATGATCGTCGCACCAAGGAATTTTGCAAACTTGGTCAGATCTTCCTCGCCCGACGAAGTGCTGCGTGTCCTATCCAATGCAAACAGCTGGACTAGCGCTGCGTTGATGAATTAATCCGGATACGAGGAGACCAGGACAAGACACGTACCGACACTTGCGCTGGCACATGCGAGGCTGGTTCGTACATAGGCCAGGTAGGTTCGCTCAGACGCCAGATGATCACGGGCAACGTTTCCCTTATTTTCGAGTACAAGCCTGAGATTTGGTGGCGCTATGGCTTCCCTGAAGACTTGGCTGAACTTGCGGTCTAGTTTTTGGTTGGTCTTCCCATCAATGATCGATAGGGGCCGGTGCGAAGGTGCTGTAGTTTGATCTTGTGAGGAATCATCATCAGGAGCACCCAGAGGCTCGAGGGGAGGTATCGACTCGGGGCGTTCAACACCAGACATGCCGAGTCACGTTAAAAAGAATGAGACGTCGGGTATGTGGCAAAAAGGCAGATATATGTCACTTACTCCGACCCTTCGGACAGGTCGGCCGGAACTGATTTCAGTAAAGCAACGACGGACAAATGTTCAACGCCGGAAATGAGAGTGTCGAGTGTTTGAGCAATCGCAGTAGGAGTCCCGCCACGCAGCTCGTCGAGCTGCACCCTCGTTGCTAACCGCGGCGAATGCAAATTGTGCGCTGTGCTTCATACTTATCTCACAGACATGTCCGTCTAGATCAATTACTCCACACAAAAAGTTTTACGTTCGTTTGACTCGTTTGTCAACGACTTCAGCAGGTCGTAAAACGTATCACAGACACGTACTATGGTGCCAACTGAAAGCTTTGGATCGTTGTTGTCGGGTGTTTGAGCGATCGTATGTGGCCTAGCCTCGTACATGTTACTCCGAATTCCAGATTCCAGAATTGCCCATTTGTGTATGGTTGCCATGACCGAGGACAGCACGTGAGATGAAATATAACCGCGGTCCCACTGACCATGTTCAAGCGAATACATCTGCCACCGACGCCCCTCGTGTTTCCGGAGCTTGAGTTTGAGTTTCCAAGGATGTGTAGGTGGATAAGTTGTAACGGCACCTCTTGTCGGCCACTGACAGGACTGAGGTGTTTCACCTACGTAGTTCTCACGCTATGCGACCGATTTCCGTCGGAAGATCTTGACGGACCCGGAACATCCCATTGACAGTCTTCGATGCAGCAAAGCTAGTACGTTCGGCCTAATAGTGGAAAATACATCGAATCCACCTTACTAGTGTGATACCTATGATATAGACTCCCACGTGTACATGCCGAGTTAGTAGTTCAACTCATAAAAGACTGGGATAGAACAAGAATCCTTTTTCTTTTCTTTTGGACCAGTATATATTGCTACGTAGCGACTGACAAAGCGACGTGCGCGGCTAGTCCTACATAACACACTAGGGCGTTAACCGAGGTGTAGGCGGACCGAGGAAATGCACTTACGCACGCGGTGCGAGCCATGTGTCGCGGAAGATGATGCTATGCTCTGGTGCGGCGGAATCTGTCAGTATGAGATTAAGGAATTCAATAACGCCACGGCCATTTCGCTCGAAGCTCGAAATCGGGGATGCGGAACCGAAGTTCGCCAATGCGTAGGAAACCGACCAACGCTCCGTACAGAAAGTATTATATGGGGCATCGTATATCCGGGTGTCGCGTCCCCCCTCCAGAACGCTGGGTCAGTTTCGAGGTTGTGCACGGTGTCGTTGACGATGTATCTCGTTAGTCCGAGTTAGCGGGTGTGTTTCGTGGGTAGGGAATGTTGCACCGTACCTCCAGAGCCCTGTAGGCGAGGCGTCGGGTCAGTGTATTCTGTTTGATCTCATGGAGGTGGAAGGGCGGCGGTACGTTTCGATCGATGGTACCTGGCGGGGCATTTTGGGTCCTGTTTAGCGAGTTCATAAACTCGCTCATTTCCTATATGGTTTGCAAGGTTGAGGCCGCCCCTCGTCGTGGTTGATAGGCGGCGGCCATGGGCCAGTCGGCATTAATTCTTTACGTCGACCCGGCCTCGGTCTCTCCAGGTGCCAAAGTGTTAATGCCGCTGTGCTGCGACCTCGCCTGCTTGGTTGGAGTGGCGTTCGACAGGAACTTTGACGGCTTTTGTTCCGTTGGTCGTTGTCGTTGAACCAGACGCCACTGTCACGGGTGGCGTTAAGTTTGCCGTTGTTGACACAGTGCCATCGGTCCAGACAGTGAGCGGCCCGGTACGTTGTCGTTGCTCACGACGCCGTGGGGTGGCTCAGGTGGTGAGCAGGTCCACGAGTGGTACCGGATAATCGCCCAGGACGCGAAAACATTCACCCAGAGCGTCGGGAGGTGGCTGTTGGGCCGAAGAGGAACTCGTCACCGGGTGAGTCCATCCTTGGGAGAAAAAAGCGCATCGCAAGGATCAGATGTTAGCCCGGCCGTGTCGCGTGCAGGAGAGGCACAGCGGTGGGGGTTGAGACCGGCATGCCATTTGCTTGTGTTTGCGTTCCGTGCAATTGAGTTGGTACGTGCCTGTTGTCGATTCTTGTTACGCGTTTGCAGGTGTACTCAGCAAGTCCTGCATGTGGTTGATGTTATGATTGCGGAAGCATTTGTTTTGGATTCAAGGTAAAGTGTAGGGGGCCCCTACATGAAACCGTGCGGGCATTTGGCACTCAGCGCCTTGGTCAGTTTCTTGGGGGCGAAGGTGAGGCCGCCCTTTTTGGTGATTTGCGAAGTTTTTTGGGGGGTCTGCCAGACTGGCAAAGGGTAGTCAGGAAGGCGTGTAAGTCGCCCGGCTGGTTTATTCCGTCTGTATTGATACAATTACTATGTCAAAGGCAAAGGTCCAAGTTGGACGGATGTCGGATCGATCAATGTAAGCTATGAATCAGATGAGTTCCATCGCCTGGTTCTGGCTTCGATGTCTAGGAGACCGACGCCCCCCTCGGATCGTGGTCCGGTAAGTCGTTCGAGACTTATACTCGGTAGCACCCGCTTACCACCCCATAGGAAGTGTTTGATAATGCTATTAAGTGATTCAAACTTAACCACGGACCGTGCCATATCTCGCACCATGGTGAGGAATCGGGTCATCCCGCCAATAACCATCTGGACGATCAGGCGCTTGGCATCAAGGGAGGGGCACGATCTCTCCCATTGGTCGAGACGCTCTTTGATCTTATCGCTTACGGGGGATCCGCGGCCGGGCATTCGTGGCCCTGTTCTCTAACCAAGCTCCTAGAACTCGGGTGGGGTGAGAGTCCTCGGTGATGCGTATTCCGGCTTGGAGCAGGGGATCGTTAAAGTGCATCTGTCGTGTAAGGATCACTCGCCGGCGATGTGCATCAGTGCAGATGAGAATGATTTTCGTTTTCCCTAGATTAAGCTTTGCACCAGAGGCTACACCACGTTCGTAGGATGGTTTCCAGGTCAGTGTCGGTGTCGGTGTCAGAAAAGTAGGCTGCAGTGTCAGTTGCACGAAAGTTGACTTTGATAGTTTGGGCGGTATGTGGGATTGGAAAGCCTTGGAGTGTCCGTGCATTAAAGATACAGACTGCTAATGGGTCTAGCAGACATGTTTGCCAGCCACCCGGAGAACATTTTCGTCATTATTTTGTAATCATGTTCAGCAGGACGATTGGGCGGTGGTTTTCAGTGCGTGCACGTGTGCGTCTGTCAAAAAAAATAAGTTAAACGCTCGTGGCACTGACAGTTTGTGCCTAGTCACTGAATCCCCTCACGTTACAAGTGTGACGCTTCAAATCTGACACTTCAAACCACGTTTGCCGGGGTACTGGGTGGAGCCTCCGACTTGCCTTGGCGGCTGAAAAGGTATCGTATCGGCAACTCCATTCATTTGGCTATAGGGGAACCTAGGGGACTCTACTAATGTTCCAAGGTGCTCAGATACTGTGCAAAAATGTACTCAAAAACATTCTGTTGTTAGACTGCACTGCAGATAAGGCTTGCAACTCATTATTGGTGACTGGTATGTGTCGGGGTTTCCATGGCCATACTATCGAGCCGCTCTTATAAAGTAAATTTATCATCGAGACTCAAGTTTCAGTGCTTCCAAGACAGTGTTGCTTCATGTTCATTTCTAAAAATAGACAGTGGCTTAGCTTGGCGTCACTTCAGTAACTGTAACATCCAACGCTTATCAGCTTTGTTTCAGTATCTTTTTCTGGTTTACTGATTGTTCGTCATCTCGACCAGGAATCCTGCAAGTTTGCAGGACAAAAGAAGGCCTCTATCAAACCTTGAATGGCTAACCGGGAAGTCTGACCAGTTTATCCGGGCTTAGAGTTTGGGGAACAACCACCGCGACAATATAAATACAGGTGAGCATCGTGTGTGACCTTGTAGTAAGCTCTGTGGTTCACCAACTGCTCTTCGAACGCACTGTTTCACGTGGACAAGCACCCATGACCCTCTCCCCCCCTTAATCTGACTGTCATTCCCGCGAGGAACTCGCAGTTTAGGAGATTATACGATTTTTGGAACGCTCCATAAGTATCCATGATCTGATGTTATCCGCCATGACCCCTGCCTATCTACAATTTCTATACTTTCTCTCGACCTCGTTCAATAACTCGAAATATGGGTTCTGAAATGCCTCTAGACAAGGCACAACTGCTGTCGGTAATCCTGGAAGCAATTTTGTATGGTAAGATGGTCCTGGTGGGGTAAGACAAACAAGCACTGAGCAATCTTTGTGTAAGGTTTCTCTCTGTTGATGTTTGGGTGGACGATCTGGACCCTATGGTCCAGACAGGCCTCCCGTCGAGTCCACTACAAGATGTGTTTGGTGGCATGTGTACTATTTGTGGTTAGCACAATGGTACGTGTATCGGTTTGTTCTCCCCAGCGTGTATTGAACAGTTTGGCTTGTATAGCACCAAGTAATCGACATCGTGAGGATCATGGCGGCCATGATATCATACCGCGACAGGCCGGGAGGACCTATTAGATATCTTGTGGATATGACGCAATGGACGGTTCACTGCAAGCTCATTTTGTTTACTATTCAGACGCTTGTAGGGGACAGTGTTCTCGTGGGTTTTCCGCCGCATCCAAACAAAGACCACTTGCTGATGTTATTACAGCTTTACCGCTGTTACATGGCCTGGCAGTCCAAGGTTGTCATGATTCTCCCAGTACTACTGTGGTGTGCTATCGCTGGTACGTGTCGCTTGACCTTCGTGAGTGATCAAAATTGCTGAGAACACTTGCAAAGTAATCGGAATCTTAACTCCATTTATGAAAACGAACTTCAGGGAGTTGGTTTTAGCGTACTTCGCTTTAACATTAGCGAGCAACATGTTGACGACGCGTACGTACCGCATTTCCGTTCCTGTTGCCGGTTACCGAATTCATTCAACTTTGCGTCTGTGTTTCAGTCCTGCTGACTTACCGTATCTGGTATATCGACCATACGGCCGCGAAGGCACTCGAGTACCGAACGTCTACACTGCGGCCCATCTTGCACATTATCATCGATTCTGCAGCGCTTTATACTTGCACTGTTTTATCTGGGCTGATCTGCTTTTTGCTCAACTCGAGCGGTCAGGACGTGGTCATTGATTTGGTGAGCCATCATCATGCCTTGCAGAATAGTCCGATCAAGACATTTGTACCAGGTCCCACCCATCATCTCCATCTCCTTTTACTTGGTCATTATCCGTGTCGGAATCGTTCGGACGAGACAGGCGTCGAAAACGCTCACCGTCGATCAGTCACTAAATGCGAGCACCAAATGCAGGAGCACCAAACGGAACAGCATGCAGGTCCAGATAGCGACGTCGACCTCTATGAAGCTCGACGATATCACCTTGACGGGTAGCGAGCGTAACGCAAGCAAGATCACGTTCAGCAGCGACCAAGACCAAGGGAGGATCGTGAAGGGCTCATCCCCAGTTTGAACACTTGGACAATGAGATATTGGGTAAGCACCCTCGTACGCGTTCGTTACTGTAGGATGCACGAGCATCGGAAGACATGGCTCTATTCATTTGCTTTCCTTACAATTCAACTTTGCCGAACGAAATCGCCGTGCCTACCTTCGGTGGATCAGTGAGCCATGGGCGATTCGTGACAACGTCCTGCCATAGCAGTTAAACGACGAGGGATCCCGCATGGGGTGTATATCGTTCCAGAATCAGAGCGTCAAGTGTCCATTGACCACCGCTGCTACCACCGGTGCTACCTGCATGCTGTCCCCTGTCGGGTCATCGTCCGTCCATGAAGACGTGCGGTTTGCCAAAGATGTCCTCGAACTCATGGGATGCATTTGTATCCAGACAGACATGGAGATGGCTATGACGAGGCCACCGACTGCATTGAAGGCTCAAGGCCATCGGATGGGACCGGTGACGGACAGTTCAACGAAATCATCAGTGCGCACCCTCCCGTGAAAGTGATGGGTGGTAATGTCATTGCTAGATATAGCTGAGATCATTCAGACCTCTCCGTTTCCATGTCTCCAGCATCCAAGTTTTCGTCTTCAACGCGCTGGCCATTTTTGCGCTTGATGAGCTTGACATCATCCTCCGCTGGTATACCCCTGACCACCGGGTTTGCTTTTGCTTGTCTTGTCCATGATCAGTGAAACACACGAATCCTTGAACTCTATTTTTTTCTTACGTTGGCGAGCGCGGCATTTGCCGTTCTGGATCGACACCTCGACGGTCTTCTTCTCGTCGTGCACGTATTAGTCCGACCCCAGGGCAGCGTCTGGGGTCGTTGATCTGATCGACCAACTTTTGCTTCAGCCACTCATGGGAGGCATCGCCGAGGGAGGGACCGGGAGCGAAAGAGTCGAGGTTCAAAGTACGCCAAGCAACGCGACCTGGTGGGCTTTTTGGTGACGGGAAGGCAAGTCGGTGCTCCACTCGCTAAAAAGAAGGCAACAAAGCGCCTCGCACGCCGTGCGGTGCGACCCGGAAACTCGGAGACGACGGCGAGGGTGTCAATAAGTGCCACCCGGGTCCCCCGCGGAGCATGTCCTGGTGCGCTAGTTGGGGAACCCACCTGCGCCTGTCAACCACGGAGCGCACGTCGTCGTCTGGGATGATCCGGCGGGGACAGCATCGTACACGTTTGAATTTGTACGAAAGGCTCGAGATCGACCCCCCGATTGGCCGAAAGCGAGTCCTTTTTGATTATAGCCACGAATGCCTGGTCTGTGTGGGTCGAACAAGGTGGACGAGGGATCCAAATCCGATCTTTCTGCCCCTGTCTCACCAAAGACAACCTCGTTAAATCCACACGATGTCGTCTCGCACACCTTGGTGATGTCCTCCCACCCAACTCTTCTGTGGTAGACTGTGCAAAGTTGATACGTCTCTATCCAAAAATAATCTCACCGTGCACACAAAAAGAGGAATGGGCCGCTTGAAACGTGTTATTCACCGGCCAAAGTAAAGCATGAGTTGCTGTTTAGAGACGGTGCAAAAACCACACAATATATAGGATCACGGGCACTGAGGACATCCTTCAGTACTTCTGCTTTCGTCGTAGGCATGTTTTGTATTAATGATGACACAGAATGAACAGACAAGAAACAATTAATTAGCCTCTAATATGGTTTATGTGTTACGGAGCTTATCCTTGTTCATACGACCCCCTTCGTTCACGTTTCCTTAGACATCTATATCTGAAACCTGATAGAGTCAAAAAGAAATTGATTGCTTTGCAAATGCACAGCGTCTAGTACAATCATCCATGAGTACCACAAAAATCCGAGAGAAAAAAAGTATGACAGAAGTGATGAGAGGCATCAGTAGAGTACTATGGCGACTGATGGAAACAGAAATGAGAAACCAAGAGAACGGGGTATCCGTGCATGCTAGACCCATCCAGAGAGACGAGGGCCAAAATAATAATTTTAAAGAGAAATGTGTACGAGCATGTGTGTATAGTACCGTGAATGAATAAAGAAAACGAGTGGTGAGTTTGGATAGAATGAGAGTAAGAAACGGCGACCGATATCCATGATGTGATATGAGTACATTGCTATGGAGACTAGAAGTACAAAAAAAATATAATTATAAGCACACATAACTTTTGATGGGATAACCAGCGACAAACGAGTCCGGTATGTCCATCATAGGTGAAACTCACAAAAGCATTTTGTTGACGGCTGCGGTAACCACGAACACGCCAAGGAAAAGCAACACACGCATACATGTGTCTTGAAGCTGAGGTTTTACACACGCCCGCAGGCAATGCCTCCAGGCTGGTGGCCCACACTGCGACTTCGCGTTCCGTTCTTGCAGGCAATTGGAATCGGTGTAGTGCTAGGGTCACGGAGAAAAGTACCCCCAGTACCAGCAAATTCTGCCGGTCTCAACGAGGGCAGATCTTCCACGACACCTATTCGAGACCAGTGATGTGGCCATACAGGGGACGCAGGAGGTGTACTCTCGGCCCTTTTGCTCCTTGTGGAACCAGCAGAGCGCCGGGGATTTTGATTCTGTATCCGGCGCAACTTTTCCACTGCAGGGGATGACGCACCGTTCAGATGGGTGGTGACCTTTGCAATGACGCTGGTCTTTAACGCAGAAGCCCAGCGGGCAGTATTATCTAACGCATCTCTGCCAGGGAACAGCTCTCGTCCGTGACTGGATTCACGGCCAAGATCAGAGAGTGCGGTGGAAGCCCCTAAGGATGGGGCGACACGCCTTGCTAGACGCGGGTCTGTCTTCCTCGGACTTCGACCACGTTCAACTGGGAACGTAGGCGACATAAGAGGGGGAACACCGAAATCAAGCGGCGTCGGGGGCGATACAGCACTTGACGAGCTCAACACAGAGTGCCCCACATCAATACATGCCGCCGCAACTGGCAAGCGTGCCGTAGGGGGCCTAGATATGCTGCGGCTCGAACTTCTGGTAGAGAGCGAACTTGAGGTGGAGATAGAGGCGCGAGAAAGGGACCTGCGCAAACGGGAGGAAGGCCGATCGAGGCCACCGTCGCGGTCGAGAGAACGGGAATGGCGACGGGATGAAGCGGAAGGTGGAACGCGGCAATCAAGAAACTCAAATTCGTCCGCGTGCGATAAAGACGATTGATTAGCCTCTTCCAAACCAATGTCCCAGGCAATCTCATCCACCATGGCGATGGTCCAACGTACCCGCAGGTCACGCTCAAGGCATCCTTTCAATACCCGAGATGCACCACGGCCAATACTAGATGGCGTATCGTACACGCCTGGGGAGTACATGAGCGAAAGAGGAACATTTTAGTTGTGCAACTCACCATGTAAAATTTTCATCGTCAATCTAGGTTCAAAGGGGTCAGAGAATGGGAGCCGCCCGGTCAACAGGGCATAGAGCAGACAACCCAAAGCCCACATATCTTGCGCAGGGTTCGCGCCATGATGCCTGCCGGGAGCCTGCGGGGATAGAAGCTCTGGAGCAGCATACGGTAGGGAACCTGGCTGGAAAGCGTGAGCGGGATGGACAGGAGCGGGGGAGTTTTCGCCGACGGGAGTAGAGGTGCGGTGGCGGCGAGGCACATGACGCAAAATAGACGCATGAGTAGACAATGAGGTCTTTGTTTTCGGTTGTCGTACAGTGTGGTGGATGGTGGAGCGGTGGCGGTGAGGCGCGGAACTATTATTGTTATCCGAGCGCTCGTCGTCGTCAACCTCGCCTATCTTGCGAGCGAGACCAAAGTCGGAGATTCGACAGACACCCATCTCATCAACAAGAACATTTTCGAGCTTGATGTCTCTGTGGACATATCCGGCGACTTCGTGGAGGTACCGTACACCCCGGACGACTTGACGAAACATCATTCCAGCGTCGTCATGGGACAAAGCAGGAGAACCGTCCCGTTTGAGAATGTCATAGAGTGATCCCGCAGGGCAAAAGAGGGTGACATAAAAGTCAGCGAAAGAGGTGTGTTCTGCGGAAAAGAGAGGGAGGACATGTTCGTGGCTGAGAGAGGACCAGATCTCGGTTTCGTGGTCAAGACGCTTTCTTGCCAAGGATGGGTCGGTTTGAGTTGCGAGGTCTGATCGACGGACGATCTTGATTGCGACAACACCACCCGAGGGGGAGGAAGCACGCCTGATGGTGGAAAAGCCGCCGCGACCAATGACCGGGCCAAGAATGTAGCCGGCCACAGGTTCACCCTCGTCGTCTGGTAAGCGCGTGGGTTGCATGGGTGGAGTAAATGCGGCGAGGAAAAGAGCAGCAGGGGAAATGTTCGCTTCCTGTGAGGGTGGGAAAGGCTGTGCGGAGGAGCTGGCCTCTTCACGGACAAATTTTTGAGAGAGTTGTTGATCAAGATCCGAGAAAGATGAGTCGGATTGTGGAGCGATAAAGGGGTCGTCAGAGTGCTGAGATGCGCCGAAAAACGCACTCCATGGATCGGTAAAACCGTCCATCTGAGATGAGGGCGGAAGAGACTGGGAAAGGGAGAGTGGGTCGATAGATGGATGAGGAGAAGGAGGAGACAGAAATAATGCCGCAGACATGAAGAAGGAGGATGTACAAATGGCACAGGGCAGGGACGATGATGGGAGAGCGCAAAGTGTGCGGGGAAAGGAGTCAAGCAAGAGAAGGTCTATTTGAGGCGTCATCCAATTTATCGTGGGAATTAATTTCCTCCTTATGTAACGGCTCACGGCATCAACGGCACAGGCTATATTACCATAAATGGAAGCTACTGGAACAAACGTAGAACCTAAGAATCTTGTCTCCGTCAATCCTACGGGCATATTCGGGTCCAGAAGGACTTTGGTCGCTTCCGGGACCAAATCTCACTAGCATCACGTTGACCGACCAGGTGTGTTCGTGTCGACCGTGACACAAACCGTTCACCGCCTGCAGGTTCCGTCCGACCCATCGCATCATCGCACTTACTCCAATCTAGGTGGTGCTGTCCCCCAATAAACTTCTTCCCACACCCACACGTGCTAGGGCGCAAGACTTGGCGGAATTCGTCCATCACCCTTGAAGCCCTTCTTTGGCAAGATCATCACGGCATTTCTACGTTTGTCATCCTGGTTGCCCCCCCATCTTGTACCATCTCCCAAACACGAGCCTGGTCCTATTATACACTTGCAGAGTCTCGCCCTTTTCACCCTTTGCGACGGCCATGCCACTCATTCCCGTGATTCAGCCGGGTCGGTACGTCTGCACCACATTCGAACGTGCCAATTGTCCTGATGAAAATCCCCCATTTTTGCCCTAGCCATATAGTAATGTTCTGTTGCTCATTTATAGATCCTTGGATCATCTTTGATCGCAGATGAGATTACCCACTAGAACAATGTCACAAGCCGTCTTCTATAACGCGATCCCTTTAGACCACACTGAAGCAATATACATCCATATAAAAGTGTGGCATTCAACACGAAAACAAGGTATGGTCTGACCAAACTCTATAAGCCATGGAACACAAGCATCAAAACAGATGCAGCTTGAAGGAACCGCCCTCAGGGGGCATCGTATGTAGTCTGCAGTTCTCCGATCACCCGCTTTCGTTTGACATCTTATTGACTAAATTACCACCGTGCTACAACTATCAACATTATAACACACGCCTAGAATTGTGATCTCGTCGCAATCCCCCCCTTCAATCTGTAACCTGGAGATCCGTCCGAAGGTTCTTACTCCCCATCTTCTCATGCCACTGTCATTTGACATCGAGCGTCAAGAGTCGAGAACACCTGACAAAACCGCCGATCAATCTAATCTTGACACACGCATGCACACTCCATCCAAATAATTGCAAGGGTCAAGCTCATCTCCCTGTATGCAGCCCGGTGTGATCCACATCGAGACCTGAGCAATCTACTCGCCTGCAAAGCAAGTTTTGAAGCCATGATTGAAGAGAAGATGGGGATAAAGGACTCGTTCAATACCCTTCGGGAAGCCGGACTCGAACGAATGCAAGATACATATACGAGCCATAGGCATACATGTCGGCTACCTCTTCCGTTACCGCTCGATCGAATCGAGATGGCACCTCAAATTGGTACGGAAAGTTTATGTTTCAGCCTACGATGCCCACCCCCACGATTCTTAACGTCTTTTTCCGCGGGTGGGAATAAACACTTGGTCAAGTTCCTCCCCTTGGCTTTGGCGGAAACACTCATTTCAGCGCGGATCAGATCTCGACGCACGCGCCATTGGGTCCCTCTCAGGCTGCCATCTTTTAAACACGTTCTGTTACGAACGTGGCCTATCTATCGTGTGTGTATTTTCAACTTGCATGCTCTATTACCAAATATCATGCAGTCAGCCAGTTGGTCCCCGCTAGTGCTGCGATCGGTTACTTACTGGCTTTGCATATCCAAACTCGATTCTGATCTTTTAAATCCTATCCAGGACGGTGGCAAAAAGGAGGACGGCAGCCCGTCACGTCAAAGCGGGCATCACGGTATTATCCCACCCGTGCCAAGACACCTCGCCGAAAGCGCGATTATGCATACATTCTGGGCCAGTGTCATCTGAGACTTCACCCCGGCTTGTCAAAATGTACATATTAGTCTGGTCGTGCCTTTTGCATTCCGGCAAAACACTGGTATGAGCAACAATAACCTTCTAAGCACGTGCGCGTAATGCACTTACAATGCGGTGTCACCGTGTTCCCCGTCTGCACCGGCGCGCCTGCGGATGACACGGTGGCGGCAGTGCGCTAGAAAACTTTTCCTACCTAATGGATCACGATCGGGGCCTATCGGAATCGGGGTTAAACGCTGTCCCGTCCCACTCCCGGACGTCACGGTAGACATGCCGATGTTGATGCATCACAGGCTGCTACTGTGAAAAGGGTGGACAAGGGTGAGGGTGGGGCAAATGCCTGTTCGATGACGCTTGACATGCGCAGGTCGTATATATGGAGAGTCGTTTCATCCATAGTTAAGGAAACTTCAAGGACATGATTTCGAAGCACCAACGCCGTGTTCGTACTGCTAGGAGGACTGGACTCGATGAAATCGCACGTGCATTCTCATCATACCTGCGGCGTCTCCATCAGACAAAGCATTCATTCTCTGCAGCGGAAGAATTCACTTCACTAACTAAATATATCATTACGACACGCGTACGCACATGACAGACTGGCGTCGGAACTGTGGCTAAGTGCTGACGCAAATCCACTTGAACGTTTCCGAGGACCCAGCCATTCAGGAAAGAGCGACGCCAACGGCGTGACGACGAGGGAGGACTCGAAAGAGACTCCACGCGCGCCGCGGCATACCCGCACCGATGTGACACTCACGTCGCAGATTCTCGCCTAAGCACCTAACCTACGAACCCGTCCGACGACGATCACCTAGGCCTTGAGTGTGTTTTCGTGTTTCCCTAAAATCGGCTACCACCGGTTATTGACTAGGACCGATTGATATGTTCGGCTCCCACCGGAAACGAACGCTACTCCGTAGCATGGGGTATGACTCAGCGCGTCCCTTTTTTCCGACCTTCTTTTCAGGAGGGGTAACACCTTTTTGTGGCGCTGTCAGTGGAACACTCGAATCGCTGCCAAGACAGAACAAGAGACGGCCACTTGAAGAGAATTGGCACCACAATCGCGACCATCACCCCGGTGTGTGATTTGACCTTTCTCCCCACAAACCATCCTTGTTCGACGCCGGTGATTACGATGCCCAACGAATCGACCTGATAATTTTTCGCTCTTGGCGCCGTTTATTACTTGATCGCGAAAGGCAGAATGGAAGCCTCGCTCACCATCGCGGACTCTGCGACTCCGCGAGGTCTAATGGTGATCTCGTCGGGGACCGTCAATGACTGGGAGGCGGGTGCTGGCGCCAGGTACCTGTGCGGGAGCGTTGGCGGGGGATCCTTCTCTCGGTCACTTTCCGGCGGAAAACCGGGGCAAGCAGGCTTGGCACGACGACGACCATGGATGATGACAAATGCGTACCGTACTCTATAGCATCAGAAGCCACTTCGACTGACACAATTCCAGGGAACCGAACATGTGAGTCTCGTTCTGCTCTTGTTTTTATTTTCTTACTATGCATCTCCCCCAATGGGGATAGATGCGCGCGTAATGCACATGATTCACTTTACATTCGACAGGTCGTGTCGTCATGGATCAGCGTCCAACCGAACGCCACCTGCATTCGGGTCCCCAAATGTCCTCCGGCCATGTATTTTCGCGCTTTCCTTCGGTCGATCGGCTATTGCTATTCGCTCGTGTTTGATCGGTTCGGCCGAGTCATGCTCACGACATCCAAGTCTATTTGGTCTTCTTTGTCCTCTACTAAGAGGCCCATCCGAGCTTCTCAGGGATACAAGTCTAACCCAGTTTGATTGAGCAGCGACTCGGGTCGAAAGATTTGGTGTGTCACGACCTCATGCCGGCCAGTAGGAAAACGCACCTAACGGCATGATGCCCGACTCGATCGGACACGTATTGGACACGTTACCACCGTGTTCCACGGCCGACATCCGACTAGCGATTGCGGCCCTGATGCGTAGCCGCCGTTTGAATCTGTGAAGACAGGTACGAGTACAAGGTTGTTGTGGTTCAAACAAAAGCCAGGGATGGGTCATGACCGGCAGCGAGGTGGGATTGCCCCCATCATCATTGTTTACTAATTCCGCCTCTCCGTAGCGTCATGGGCTGTATGCTTTTTTCGACAGTGGTAATTCAAGTTGTGCCTCGAGTCGATCAACGTGTTCCATGATTCTCGTACCTCAAACCTAACTGTGCCTTGTCCGTTTCGCACGTTCAGCGCCCAACGCTTCCCGTCCGCGATGTCTCGAACCGAGCGCAAGATGGAGGGCATGCCCCTGATAGCCGATCCCTCAACCTTTTTCTGCAGGTACAACGTAATACAAAGAGCAGTGCGGTCAAAGTACGGCGGTTCTGACCATGGGTATGCAGGTTGGATGTCCTAGATCCGTCCCGGCCCTGACGGGAGAACGATGCCTGACCGCGCCGTCCCATGCAGGGTCTCTTTTCTTTCTTCTTTCTTTCTTTTCTTTTCTTTTCTTTTCTTTTTTTTTTTCGCTTCCACCGTTGTCACGCGTCTTCGCTCGTCTTCGTTGTGCGATGTGTGACATAATGAAGCAGAGACGGCGGGTCTCACGAGAAGCATATAGGGAACAATAGGAAACATTTTCCTCACACTCAACTGCTGGATAACATGAAACGTGGGCCGATATAGAGTGACGAAACGCGTCTCACCTTGTCTTCCCATTAACCAGAGCCCTTCTGGAGCAGAAAGAGGCAGGAGATAAAGATATTCGGGTGCTAGAATGCAATCTGTCCTCGCACTGGAATGAAGTTCTTTATTTCCTCTTCCTGTATCTTTCCCTGTCGACCCACAGGGCAATGCGTATGGTGAGACGGGAGCCGAGGATGTCGTGTATGTAGTGTACCACATTCGACGTATTGACGAACTCCAATCTTTGCCCTTTCACGATGACTGCCAATATCGTGCATGTTGGTGCGAACAAATTACTGATCCTCTCTGTGTACGCATGGCACGTACGTGGTACGGGAATGGTGCCCCATGGTACC
>JBBPUI010000190.1:0-30592 GCA_038094615.1 Heimioporus aff. retisporus | reverse complement strand
GGATATCATCATGATCAAGAACACGACAAAATCTTGACACATGCTGCTCGGAGAGAAAACCTAGTTAGAGGAGATATTGAAATCACTGTCGCTGAAGACCTACTTCACTATGCCAAGCGTCCACTGGTTTCATTGAGCCGACCGGTTGGGCAACTTATATAGCGATCAAGAAATACATACCAGTTGAGCTGAGACCATTCCGACGGAGAAGAGCAACGATTAGGCAAAGTCCCTGAGAAAGGCGACAAGATACCTACTTGGGATGATAGTCACACAAATGGGAGGGTGGTGCTCAAACTGGACCATGAGAACTAGCAAGACATCAGGATCTTAGCAGGACATGCCAATAAAAGTTTGTGGTCTTACAGTTGATGTCTTTCAAATTGATGATTGAAAGGAAGAGGAAGGTCAACAAATAGGCGACATATGTGCCAACAAGCACGATAGCAATCCGTCTTTGACAACCCCAGATAGCCCAAGTTCGTAGAAGGACGAGGACTATGCGAATACCCATCAGAAATCTTCCAGTGAGCTCGAGCGTGTACTCACTGTGTATGGATTCTTGAGAGAAAATCAGATATACAGACACAACTACGATGAACCGTTCACAAAACTGCCAGTTCACTTTCATCAGCCTCATTGCCAAGTACGTTATTGAAAAGCACACCTCCGGAGTCTTGGCCACCATATTTGCATTCCAGAAAAGCTGGATGATTGTCTGGAAAATAACGTTCCAGTATCGATTCAAAAGAAACAGTGCTTTGGTCCACGTCCATGGAGCTTTCCAAATAAACTCGATCTGTACGGATGACACCACTTGTATACCCACCCGAGACGAACTGGACCCACCTCATCATGGAAAGTCAAGACATGATCATACACTAGGCACGTATATGTTGCAAGACCAAGACACCTGCGAGATGCGATAATATCAGGCCATGCCCGAGCTAAGACAACAAACTCAAAACCGACCTGCGTAGTTGGTCGTTGTAAAGTATTTCCTCGAGATCTGTGGCCATACACAGCCGCTGCCAACTTCGAGCACTCGGACAGTTCGACCTGCTCTCGCCTTGAGAACAAGCGGGAAATAACAGTGGAAGTGTCCTAGAAAATGCGAGGAAGCGTCTGTGCTGGCATCCTCCATGATTTTGTACATCCCGTTGCCTTGCCGCGAGTAATCAATTGACGGACTGCTGGCCAATGGGGAACTGGAGAAGTATCATAACGTGAGTTCAATTTACCCCCCAATGCAGTTACATTGATTCCCAGTAAGCGAGCACAAGTTCGTCAGCGATCTTTAGAGCAGAAAACCGGGTAGACGCTTGAAAAAGCTGCCAGCTCACCCATTTATATGTATATAAATGGCCAGTGATATTTACCAAGCCAATGAAATCACTGGTACGAGGATCCAGGGAGAAGGGGGGAACCGCAGCGACGGGTGAGTAATAGCGCATTGAAGCTTGAGATCTAATACAATACCGATCTCATTAGGGTGGCGCATTTGTTCCAAGTATATTTCAATTGGCCTGTTAGCGAAGCGACTCGGACGTCACCGTCCGGCGGTGGTTATGATTATCTTCATATGGTGAGATGCTACCGACGTCTACCTAATCAAATCAACTTCTCCCGGGTACAAATGCATCATCACGATAAGTGCAAATGCCAAAGTAGGTGCGGTGATAATTCAGGAACACAAATTTCCGAGTCTGGACTCTTTTCGCTAGCTGTGCCGGATTCGTAATACTTCTGTAGATAATCTGTCTGCGGTGCGGGCGCCGAGGCTATCACAAGATTACTCGCTCATGATGAGTGCATCACAATGCTGCAGGCCGATGGTCAATCGGGAAACACATGTTGCAATGACTTAGTTTCAAACGTTGAACACGTTGCAGTGATCAAAAGGCATCTCGCAGGGCCGTACACCAATGAAGCTGAGGTGCAGTTCCCAGAGTCCTGTAATACCGGACAAGACAACCCAAGAACATTGCAGACGCCATAAATAACAGTGGACTTCAAGTACGACTCTTGACGTGTGGTAATCAGTACCCCCCAAAACGAAAATGCGTTGACAATTAGCAAAAAAAAAGGTAAATAAATACGAGTGCTACGATGGCATGACATCCCATTCATCAAATTCATTCCACATCCACCGATCCCCTCGTTAACAAGCTGGCATCAGAGTCACCGCATTTCCCTCATTTTCTGAACACCCTACCGGGCAAAGACAACCATGGTTATCGTGTGTTCATAAAGCACGGTAAACTGAAGTATGAGACCTACTTTTGTTGGACAGCAGACCAAACACTGCTCCCAGCTGGCTTATGCATCTCGTTGGTCTCGGAAGTTGGTAAAGTGGAACTCGAGTAATAGTCCGATCTCTCCTCATGACCCACAATATACGACCTAGCATTCAAGTTGGCGAGAAGTGTGTTGCAGTATACCGGGCAAAGTGGAATAAGGAACGCAGCATAGATGAAGTTCGGCGATGAGGAAAGTGCATGCATCTGCAAGGCTCATCAATAAACGTGGATAAAAGCTAGTGCCAATAACGAGATACACACGAGGATAGTAGACAAAAGAGCAAACGTGGCCGACCAGGTACCGGTATTCACGGCAAAAACTGTGAGGCGTTGCAAAATGTGGGTCGTCCTTGAATAATGGCGCTCAATACGATACTGGCGACTGCATTAAGGCATCCGCATCTACACTTACTTTGTGAAGCGAGACGTGGTGCGCTCGCGAACAAGCAAGAAAGTCATGAAAATGGCAATCAAAACATCTTCCGCCGCTGCAATGGAGAGGCACGTAGTGGATAGTGTCTATTTAACAGGTATTCAGGCTTTATAACAAGAAGCGAAAGTACACCCTTACAGTGAGCACGTGCGTCTCAAGCTGAGGGAGCGCAAGGACTTGAACTTGGCTAGCCAATCATCAGCGAATTGCATGTCGGGAACAGAAGTCCCTACCCATTCACAGTGTATAGTGCCATTGCAAGGAAGGCTGTATTCGAATCGATTTATAAGTCTTGATAAATCAAACAGGGCAAATGATGCCTACCAACTACCGTTGCTATTGAACACAAGTGTCAGCCATTATTACTATCAGACATTTATGAGCTCTTACCAATCTGACCCAATCCTAGAACAAACTACACATATTGTAAGCGGAAGTGGAAACCCTATAAGTGCGGATGTTTACCCATAAGATAGGTGCGATGGCATTCTTTTTGCTAACTGCGTAATTGTAAATGCATAAGAAATGTACTTTTCCGTGAAACGCACAGGTATAAAGCCGATAAACAAGGAAACCTTGCATGGTTACTGCGCATAGATTCTTTCCCACTCATCAGTACATGCTCGCAGCACAAACAAATTGTTACACACCGTCGGAAGGATTTGCATCTACGATTCTAAGTTGGTGAACATTCTCAAAGACATTTACAAGAAGACTTACAACAAGCTCTCTGTAGAGACGATCAGAGGAGATAATTAGGCATGGTATAGATACTTACACAGGTTCGTTATAAATTGCAAGTGGGTTCACCAAACCAGCCATGAAATACTTGTACGCTGTGGATGGCACATTGAGAATACGATAAACTCAGTCAATGGGAGAACGAACTTCCGGTAACGGTTAAAGCTTCATGAATCGAATTGAGCGCCCTATGAGATTCGTCAGTCATCATGAAAGCTTCCAGCCTATGCGACATAAAATGTACCAGACAACAGCCACCTGTGAAGGGTATAAATTTCATGGTGCTCCATCTATGAAGTACGAAGAATCAACTTACTAGGGTCTTCAAATACCAGGGATCCTTCTGATAGCTGAAGCGAAAGTGTAATGAGCGGAAGTCTACAGCACAAAGGAACCTTGGAGCCTACTGGACATAATAGAAGAACCTGTTCGAACAGTAAGTAATAGACACTGCTTGCGAGGGACGAGAACACTTGCGTCTGCATACACGTGACACCGTAAAAGGCGGTGGTAAGAATAGTACCAAAGTAAATTGGACCGTATATAGGTGACAATGACATGATGCACCAAGCCTACTCGTCAGTGGACGGGAGTGACAGAAATGGGAGGGGAGCTGAAAACTGGAGGCGCAGCTGGCGTTGATATGCGTACGCAAAGCTTCGCTAGCTTTGTATAAATAAGGCTCCCTTGAGTTACGTTGTGCTTGGCACATCATGACATAAATGTGAGCACAAAGTGTGCTTGCACCTGATGGAGCTTACGCCACTGAGCGATGAATCTCCGCGAGGTCTGTACTGCCGTGCACTGCCTCGGAACATAATTGGACCTACCGCAAAATTGGAGTCCATCGAGCAGACCTAACGGCCTGATAGACGCTCCCCCCACTTATCGTTGGTCAGTGCATCACTCGACGATGATGGAATTACCACCAAAGGGCCAGCAAAGTGATAACACCCATAAATGTATACATTGAGATTTTCATAAGTTCCGTGCGGACAGTCCCGATACTTATTACATAATAAAAGCGAACCGGGGCGTGCGGTCTAGGGTCATATCATTTGATCATCGCCATCGCATTGCCGGCCCAACATCGCCTTCCCGCTGACACTGATAAACCCCATCGATCAACCTCGAGTTCAAATAAGGGTGATGCAAATTTGGCACCATACGAAACGATCCTAATTAGATTGGAAAACGGAGGGCATCCAAGTCCTACGTATGCCTGCAAAAATATGGAAGAAATGTGACTACATAAAAGTTTCTCCCACATGCTGTGGTGTGTAAGAAAAAATCTACCCAATCACTCAATCATTGATAAGCGAAATTGTACTTTGGGTTAGCCGTTACAGGCGAGGACTCTTGCTCCGCTCAACCACTTGTCAGTGACAGATGGCCTGATCGAAAGGTGTTTTTAGTGGTCAAACGATAGCATTACCAACCATGTTTGCAGATATTGCTGCCACGAGGTGAGGTCAAGCCTGAGACGAGGACCGAACCTCAGGAAAGTGGAGTCAATGTTTTACAGACCCTGAGGTAGTAGCCGCCGACGCGCGATCATGTGACTCAAAGTAGCAGGCAAGGGTATCAGCCTGAGCTATCCCTCGGTGAACATTTGAACTTTGTTTAAGGCTTTAATATGATGGGTATACCCAGGTGCTACGCAGGTACGACCATGTGATCCAGGTTAACTGGCGTTAGGTGCGAGTCAAATCTTGTGCAACCCGCGGGTATGTAAACTAGCCAATGGCTATTCAATGACTGTAACCTTGACTAAGTCAGGCCTGGACTATCTGATCACCTCCCTACCTTCCACTTACCGCTACCTTTTTTTCATATGAGCACCTCTGGAGGCAGCAATAGTGTAGGACCGAGATCTAATTGCAAGCTTTGCAGTACAGAAGTGACAGAACTAGGAGGGAGAGGATCAATCGGTACAACAATACACTCCAGTGCATCTATCAGAGTTTCACTGGCACTGGATTGTCACTAAAAATATCATGTGATCCGGATGGCATGGATACAGGATTGAAGGACGTAGCTTTACGGATGATGTGGGATCGTGAGTATTTATAAGGAAGTTAGCCCCCTTTATCTGCGTCAGAGCAGCAGGTTCGTGCAGCGCTCCAGTTACGAACTAACGGGGATTTAGCATCCATGTTCGAGTCAGTTATTTCCATCAGCTCTACCATGGATCCGAATAATACTACCAATTATTTAATGCTCGAATATATCGGTGTACCAGTGGTCCAGTACAGTATGAATATAAATAAAATACGACAATATGATGCTGAAAAGATAAAGGCAATCCTAGCGGGTAGCTAGTTGCTCGTAGAGTGACTTCCAGCCATCACCGATTCAGTACTTAAGTAATCAAGGTTACTTGTTCGCTAACGTTATCGTCCTGTCGAGGTTTGAGTATGTGTGTCTCAAGTTCCGTGGTCTTCAATACGTGCTGCGGTGAATCAAGATGTGTTTGTAATTATGACAACAAGATCAAGACAAAGGCTCATCTCGTGAGAGGACAAATCGAGCGCACGCAATACCCATGATCGGATCGGTGGGTGCGATGGTGTCCGTCACAGGCGAACCGACATTGGCAGTCAAGGAAAAAAGTCCGTTACTTGTGTCCCCCGGGCTCCCGGCCGCTCCCCCCGACCCGAATATACACCCTGACGCTCAAGCTGACAAGAGTGTCGCAATACACTGAGCAAGGTGGACCAAGAAACACGCCACAAACGTTCCCCGTTTGGAATGGAACAGCATGAAGCTAGAAAGAGGAGTTAAAAAGGAACTGCGCATAACACTGCAGGAACAAAGATGAGAGATAGGAGAGTAAACATGACTGGCCAAGCGCCCGTGCTAACCGCAAATATCGTGAGACACTGTAAGATACGTGCCATCCTTCACTATGTGGGTATTCGTGATCAAAAAAATACATCCCAGGCCGGCGGAAATAACTAGTTTGACCATTACTGCGCAAAGTTAGCCATGTTGTGCCGGCGAACAGGAATGTTATGGACGTGGTAATCAGGACGCCCGCAACAATGGTTATAGTGACCCGGACTTCCTAGAAACCATTCACTATACCATGACCATGTATTCAATAAAGAGAGATATTCCTACCACACGTGAATTATCGTCAAATTCATTGAAAGCCATCGGGGGTCCACTAGAAGTGTGTAAGTCGTTAACAAATTGCAACTGCGTCCGGTACAGTGAAGAGGGGACACATCCATTGTGCTGGATATCGCTTGTCTGATTAAACCAGAAAGGCATTTATCCGAAAAACGGAAACCAGAAACCACCACTGGTTACGGTCACTGATATTCAGGCAATCCCATCTCTAATGCATAAAAATTCGCCATCCTGAATGATCCCTAGAGCTGGCTGCATACATCAAGAGCCTAAGAAAAAAACGGAATAGAACAGAACAGAAGTACCGGTACGCACAAACGACTTGCCGAAATGGTTGGCGCAACATTATTCAACTTGTAAACTATATCATTGTAAGTGAACAAGTAAACGGATCGGTGTAAGACAAGCGAATACAGATCCGGTACGAGAAGAACCCTTGTGTCAACACCTCGGATAAATTCTAAATGCGATCAGTATGTGTTCAAGCACCAAAGAATGATTGTTTACTATGGGGAGTATCTGTACCTTAATACATGTTGTTTCGATTAGGGTGTACTCCAGTGAGGCTCGGCAATTTTGTGTTGGCCATTGGCTATATAACTATTCGGGCACAGGCACAGGTGGCCGAACCAGTCTGTACCATGCACATATAGACAGACCTTTGGCAGTCGCACAATGAAATGAAATTTATTAAATGGTGCCTACCGATATGTATGTATCGCAGCGGCGAGCAGTCACCAGTCCCCAACCTCTTTTGGTTGACGAAACCCTCCTCCATCCACGAGGGAGTTGGGGAATATCATAATGGTTACCAGTACAAAAATATCGCATCGAGAACGATCCGTACAATGCGTGGGTTATGTCCAATGGGGTTTGCTTGCTCATCACATCAGCCACTAACGTGCTGCTCGACATTGTCAGTCTGGCTGTATTACTTGTATACTGAACACTTGTTATCTGATGCTCACCTTCATTTCGTCGGGCCGAGGCAGGGACGACTTACCCGTTAGGGAGCAAGTAGCCTCGTGCACAATCTGTAACTGGCATTTGCTTAAAATAAAGTGTGATATATAAATTTCACGGGCGTTTCTCTACAAATGAACAAGTATTAACGCTAGGTTGCAAGATACGAGCAGAGCGACTCCCCGCATCACCATTCACCAAGCCTACACGTCCACAAATGTCGTCGACCGGTCTGCATCTGAGAATGTCATCACTTCTGTGGTCTTCCATACTCCCTGTCAGATATCAGTGATGACGTATTTACGTGAGTTGAATAGGTCAAACAGCAACAAGAGGCCCACCTCTCTGGGAGAAAAGCCACAATTAGTAACCACTTCATTCTGATTGCTTGAATCGGCGGCATTGGCTGGCCCCAATGAACTCGAAGCCGAGAAAACGTCCATCATGTGACCACCAATATACACCCTCGCATTTAGGTTAGCAAGCAGAGTGTTGCAGTAAACCGAGCATAGCGGAATAAGAAACACGGCATAAAGGTTGCCCATTGGAAATGAAAAGGCATGTAGCTACGAATTCCGAATGAGGAAACGCCCAAGCAACCGATAGAAAAATACACACGGAAATGAGAGACAGGAGGGCAAATGTGGCTGTCCGGGCACCTGTGTTCACAGCAAACACTGTGAGACGTTGCAATATGTGTGCCGTCCTGCGTTCGGGATTCAGCGCATTAGACTCATGTATGTCGGCAACAACATTAAGCCATGTGCACCCTCACCCTATAATTTCAGTTGCGTTGCGCTCGCGAACAAGCAAGATTGTCATGAACGCGGCGATCAGGACATCCTCTGCCACGGCAACAGAGAGACCCACGCTAGCTAGAGTCTATACCACATCAAGGTCATGAATGCGGCGAACAGGGAAGCTGTATCCATACCATAAGTAATTTATCGCCAAGCACATCAAGCGGGACCGTCTGTCCACTAGAACTAGAACATTCGTAAATAAGAGTGCCGCAAACGAAATGAGTGGACAGACCCATTATCACTAGACAGTGCTTTTCCGACATAAGCTGCCATCGGAATGAAAAAAAAAAAGCTATCAACTTTCACGGGTGCGAATGTCCTCAAGAACACTTACCGATTACAACCACTGATATTCAAAATAATACTATTAGGCAAGATTCCTCAATATTCGTGAACTCTTACCAATCTGACTAATCCCCAGGACAAGCTATGAACATGAATGGTTGAGCAAAGACGGATGCGCCACGCTTGTACAGAGACATTACCCAAACGATTGGTGCAATAGGCTTCCCGCTCACTGGATCACGTATGTAAGTGGTGAGAAACATTAACTCGAAACGCACGAATGTAGATTCGATAAAGAAGGAAGCCCTGTGTCACTACTGCAGATAAATTCTATATGATATCAGAATGTGTCTCGACCGCAAATTATGGTCGATTACCATCGGGAGTATCTGCAACTGCGACTTGTTGATAGACTATCCGACAAAAAATAAGCGAGTAACTCACGACAAGCTCTCTACAGCATCGTTTGAGGCGTGAAACGTGGGACTCCAAATAGAATTACTTACACGGACTCGTTCATAACGGATGATGGGTTCGCCAGCCCGGCCATAACATATCTGTATGCTATAAGGGGTATGAAAGGATCGCGAAACAGCCCGCTGTTGTGGAGACGTACTTCCAGAAACTATCAAAGATTCATGAATTGTATTAACTACCCTATTGGAGGCATCAGATAGTTTAAATGTTGGGGCAGCGCGAGTTCTACCATATAAAAGCCACCTGTACGGTAATACGTCGTCACTCTAGGTATGCAGACAACGATGGTCTCGCTCACCATAATCTTCGTCCGAAAGGGATCGTCCGGATAGCTATGCCACAAGCACTTTAGATTGACGGCCACCAAGTGTATGAATTTTGGACCGTACTGGACATAATAGAAGAAGCTACCGTTAAGATAAGTACCCGCAGAGTACAGTTCAGAAGAAGTGCACTCACGTTTGCATGCATGTAATACCATAAAATGCAGTCGTCAGAATGGCACCAAAGTAGAACGATCCATAAATGGGTCCAAACAACGGGACAAGGTCAGTAGTTGACATGTCCCGAGGTCGATCTAGTTTGCTTTCGTGAGCGGGAACATGGAAATGTGTCAGTATCATGCCATTTATGTGTCCAAGAACCAACCTGAACCGGAGAGTCGAATGTGCCCACTACAAAGAACCACGAATCACAGAGCTGCGCACGGTGGACGGTTACATCAGTCCGCTCACCATAAACGTAGACCCCTGGATACGGTATCAGAAGGTATGACGCCCGCACATTCCAGGGGTTCCTTGCGCTTCATGCCCGATAGGCTGTCCAGCATTGGTTTGCGCCTATTCTGAGTCGCGAGTCTTGACATAAGCTGAATGACAACCAGTGTCCGAAAGTCTTTCCTTTCTTTGAATCCGTTTCTTTTTTTCCCCACGCCATGAAATGCATAGGGGTGGGTTTCTGGCCATGTATTGTTGGTGCTGACGATGATGTATCCACAATGAACGTTGTAAGCACCCGGTTCGGGGTACTAACAAGTTTTCATCGCTGAGTCGTAACAAGTTGAGAGGAGAAACCCGATAAACGTAAACGAATGCTCAACTGGTGGGCGCGCATCACGTGTGCTGTTTCCATCATAGGAAGAGTTGGTGGCACCGGCAGCGGAGGTGTGCTCTGGCCATCCCCCCCCCTCGGATGACTAATTACTCTAAAATGCAGAATGTGAAGTGTTGCGTTAGGACTCAGTAGCTAAACATACCTAACACTTCGAATAAACATGCAGAAGTACTACCGACATAATGATATTCAGCGATGGAAAAGTTCAGCAAAAATAAGGGAAGCCACTAGTAGCACGCAGTCGATACAGCAGGAAAAAAAAGCCAAGTAATCGATTTGCATAATGATGACAAGGTCTCGCGTGGTGTGCTAGCTTCACTAGTATATGACAGTGCAATTGCAGATCAACATCGGCGGGCTCGAACTACCGAAGTCGTGATGATCACCCATGACTGAAAATAAACGGGTCATGATGCGTCATCAACTAAGCACGCGGTTTTTGGCTTACGGATAACGACGTAGTCGTCATTGGGCACCGTGTCCTCTGGGATGGTCACATTGACAGCACCCGCACTCAGCTGAAAGCCCTCTGCAAGCACCGTCTCGTTCGCTGGCGTGATCGTCTGGCGTAGTACGATTTTGCCAGTGGGATCCGGGATGTGAGCGGGCTGGTTAGAGGTATCCCATGTGACATTGTGTGTGCTACCGATAACCCAGATGTTCCCAACCCCTGGATACGTGATTGTGGGATCCCAAACGTGACGCTTGGTGGGCGACGAAGCGGGGAGGGCGAGGACGAGAGATATGAGGGAAAGTACAGAAGCGTGGAAGGAGAACCTCATAATGATCCTGACGCAGCGTAGAAAGGGGTACGTGAAGTGGGTAATGAGGAAATGGGGTAGGGAATGGGGAGCTTTATAGAGGGGGGATTCCCCAAAGCGGCTCTGAGATACTAGCACTTCGGCCATTGCTGCCCAAATAGTTATCACTTAGTTGAATTGCGACAGCGATCCCCAAGCAAAGATACTTTGGCGGAGATGATGCGCTGGATGATATCGTGAATGCCGCTGGATAACGGCCTCTTCTTGCAGTCAGAGTAGTATGGAGGTCGAGGAATTCACCATTCAATTATGGTCTAATCATCCAGGGGAGGTAGAACACCCTGGCTCGGAACGACGATACGACAAAACAAACGGCAGTAGAAATATCGAAGATCCTCACCATATTGAAACTTGCGAGGTATCTTCGGTCGACCGACTGTCTGCAACAAAGTTCTTCATATCCTAAAATCGGATGGAAAGTCGGAGCATGAAAAGCCATGGACAACGGTGGAACCAGTCGTTATTCCTAGGGATTGCTATTTAAAAAATGACCGAAAAGTCGTGACGCCTTCTGCGAGCGCATCGCCTTAGGCACCGCCCGCGCACGGAGTCGGGAGAAATTTGCCCGTCCGGTAAAATATGCCCGGTGCCAGTGCAAGCCTGATACAGTCACTATCTACACGGGATGCTGAATGGTCAAACTAGAGGAGATATTTTGGATAACACGAACCCCCGAGTTCCGACAAACATGACCGTGGATACCAAAGTATCGTCGAAACGAGCCCCACGACTACGGCCTGCAAAGAACATCACTTGCACTCTATCATTCCCATAAATCTCCATGGCAGTGTGCATACCTTCAATGACTTTTTAGTTCAGTGTGATAGCGCGCGTCCGTGCATAGTAGTACGCAGCTATTCTACTGGATGGCTTGTACTTGAAGCGGCCCCATTGCGAATAAAATAAGTGGGCCCTGGATATATATGTAACCTCAATCTGCGGCCTACGGACGACCGCAGGACCAACCCTGCACTCCGTGCAAAGGGCGCAGTGCAGATTGCGTCTGGCAGCCCTCTAACCACGAAGCAGATATGCAATTGGTAAGGGATAATAAATGTATATACCTTACAGGCAGAATAGGTTAAAAATACTGACTGTATCACCCAACTAGTGGGCGAATTTCGACGCAAGTATAAACAGTGGCGATTGCAAGATATCTCCTGTAATAGTTGGCCATGCTAAAGTCGTCTCGACTTGATAAAATTAGGACGTGAGCTGTTGGCAACATTAACTAGAGAGACATGCGACCTGCGTACCGAACTTCGATGGATGGCTATCAATATGTTGGAAGTTTTGCCATTCGCCCCAGCCTAAGTGTTTCTGTTTTCCTTCGTGAGTACATACCACCAATCACCCTTGATGATCTTGACTCCGAATACGTCAACCAACCGTGCAACACTGGGAGAAAGAATGGCCGCCTCCATCCACGGCGCATCTTTCAATACGCACAAAAAATATACATTGAAAATAAAGCAAGCTAAAAGACAAAATCACAACAATAACCAGACGTCCCGCGCCGAATCCAGGATCAAAACCGGGACGACGCACGCCGGTGCACGAGGCGGGACTGGAGCGGGGTTATGCAGGTGGTGGTGGCGGTGGTGGCGGCGGCGGCCCCGCGCCATCCGATGGAGCAGGCGCACCGTCAGCCCCGTACCCCTGTTGAGCATAGTACTGACTGTATTGTTGTTGTTGACTTGCCGCCCACTCTTTGAACTGCGGCGAGTTGACGTCGTAGCCAAACTGTGCCCTAGGGTTCGGGGTCGTGAGGTGTTAGAAAGATGAATGTTTGGCATGAGAGCGAACTGGAACGCACCAATAGGCAGAATATGCATCCATGGAGGCGCTCGAGGCTCCGGGGGCGGGAGGTGCGCTCCCATCTGGAGGTGGTGGGGGTTGTTCGCCAGGTGGTGGCGGGGGGGGTGCATTATCAGGAGGAGGTGCGGAACCATATCCGCCCTGCAAGGTAATGGAATATGGGTCGTCAATCATTGAGTACGTTCCCTAATACTGGTACGCGTAGACGCACCGACATGGTACCGTATTGGGCATACTGCATTTGCGCTTGATGGAGTTCCATTTGCTGCTGCATAAGGGCCGAGTGGGCTTTTGCGTGCTCTGAACGCACAACCTCGAGGAGGTCCTCTGTTAGCACCTTGGCACGAGCGACTTGACCTTCGTCCGGTCCACTAGAGGATGATAAGTGGAGTGAGTTGGAAGGAACTACAGTGGACGAGCTTACGTGATGTGTATGTGCATGGGTTCCTCAGATTCTTTCCCCGTTTCTTGCTCCACGAACCCCGAACCGAGACCCTTGATTTGAACACGAGTGCCAGTTTCTTGTTGAATGTATTTCACAAAGACACCCTACATGGTATTCAACTTGAACCCACTGACGTCAGCGTTAGGAACATCCTTACTTGTGGTCCCACAACTTTGGCACGAACGTTGAAATTTCGTATCGTCTCCAACCCGACAGGTAATTTTTCTTCTGGCCATTTGCGCTGGACACAGATGAGCTATACCAGGATGGCATAAAAAAAAGAGTAATCTGGTCTACCTTTTCGCGCAACCGGTCCTTTTTGTCTTCAACGAGTGGTCCGAGGTCCAAAGATATCAATTCATTAATCTTGTCAATCGCTTTTTGGAGAACTTCTCTCGAGGATGCGGAGAGGTGAAGATACAGAGGGGGATCCTTTTCCGTCGCTTTGGATCGATCAGGATACCAAATCCCTTTGGTGCTGACAGATGCACCAGTTTCCTCGTGTATCTATTCAAAACACCATTGAATCCATGAGTCAACCATCCAAACATGAGCGAAAACATACTTCTGACTGTGTCGAACCCTTGGTCAGCAAATACCGGTTTCGAACATCATTTATATCGATATCGTGCGTAAACTCGGCATCGTGGGGGTCTCTTTGTCCGATCTGTATGCTCCCAGGCGCGGTCCCTCCTGCACTAAATTGTGCCGCAATTTTTGCAGCGATGGCAGCGGCCGCGGCTGCTGCCTCTGAAGCAGTCTTCACCTCGTCAATTTTGGTCGCCTTCGAGGGCACATCGTACTCTGGAGTCGTTTCCGGTGCTGCTTGGTCCCACTTGCGTTTCGAGGACATGGCGTCCAAAGAGGCCAGGGTTCGAAATGAGTGTGACATTTGTCACGGGTGGGTGATGCATTTAATTTCAAAGCCCGCGGCGTACATCTGAGGGAGATAAAGCTTGAACTGAACCTTCAACACGCGTTTCCGATGAACACCACCAAACGACAGCGATTATCGGATGTGCCATCAGCGCACACGACCACGTCCGCAGAACAAGATCAACCACAGCAAGACCAGGATCAAGAAACGGTGCCAATGCTCAAATCAACTCGAACGACTGACACACATACACACGATCGCGCATTGCTGTGTACATTGCCGCCGACATGCAATCCGCCACACAACAAACCCACGCCGATTGCCAGCTCGCGCGATCTCGAGGTTCACTATGGGAAATACCACGCGCACGTATGCGAGCAGCGAGGGTGCGGGTGTGTCTTTCCAGATGCCCGACTCTTGGAGTTGGTGGGGATGTAGATACTGTCCATCGTGGATGGAACTGACGTTGCCGTGTTTCCTTGGTTATCAATAGCATCAGACAGAATGTCATGATCCGCTTGCCGCAGTGCGAAAAGAAAGGGGAGAAAAGATCGTGCGTGTCCTTCTCACAACCTGTCAATATTGACGCACGTTTGACGGGAAATTGTGCGTCGTAGTTCGCTTGCCATCTCGTTTCGTGTCCGCGACTGTTTTCGACGCCTAAAGCACGAAGGTTACACCTCATTCAAGTGCATGCATACCCAAAGGAATATTTTTTTGCTGTTACCAACAAGGGGGTTGGCGGTTTGTTGAAGAGATGGGGAGACGGAGCTAGTATGATACGAGGAACATGGAAGCCGAGAGATAACAAAGAACAGGAGAGCGGGGCAGAAGTGAAGGAAATGATGGAAGTGGACTCTGTCTCTGGCGAGGACGAGGACGAAGGGGAGGACGGGGAGGATGCAGAGGATGAAGACGAGGAAGATGTCGATGAGGCAGAAGAGGGTGAAGAAACTCCGAAAGCACATTACGACGATGGAAACAATGCTAGGTCACCGGCCGTGTCACCCAAACCGCCATCCCCTCGTCAGTCAGTAAGGTCTTCCACACTATCGCATGGACGAGTGGACGATTTAACGCAAGCGATGAGCTCACTCTCGCTGATACCACCAGCTATCCGCTTCGGACGAGGCGGAAAAGGCGGCGGCTTCGTGCACCCGGAGTTACATAACCCTCAGGTGGCAAGAGGTAACTTCGGTCCGAGGGGAAGGGGAAGGACCAGGATCGCTGCAAATGTTCCCCCACACCCAGGACACGTACGTGGGGGTAACGCCCCATCAAATACGCCTGCGAAGCGGGGTGGACATGTTAGAGGGAATTCTGCTCCACGAGGAGTCCGAGGTGGGGTTATCCATGTAGAAGAGGGCCAGGGCTAGAGGCAGCGAGGCCTGAAATACAGTTCGAGAAGTACGAAAGGGTGTTGTGTAAGGTATTGGATGGCTCGCAGAGGGGGCAACACGAGTCCGAGATTTGGATTTGCAGTGGGACTTGACGGGTCTTAATGGTCTTGTCGTTTCAAAGGAGGTGAGTCTAAGCGTTTCATGAGAAGAAAAAGAAGACGCGATGCATTCTGTGCGAGCGCGAGGATGAGCAGCCCTGCGGTACCTTGTCGAACCGAACAAAAAGCAAAGCGAGCGTCGTCAAGACGGACCTCCATAAAAGGCAAGTGTTGTCAATGACAATGCATCAATTGTCTCCGTATTTGGAGTGCTTGTTTGTGAGTTCCTGTTGGCATCCATGACCTTCCCAGCCCAATTGTTTCCTCGTCCTTCATAAGGACCCTGCTGTTTTGATGGCCGGCTCTCATTAACTGGACTAATATCCTCTCGTCTTTTTTTCCTTATTTTTCCAACGATCTCTTGAACCCTGACGTCAGCTAGTGGTGAGTCTTTCCTTTCTTCTTTCCGCGTCCCAGCTCACTTGCTTTCTGTTATCAGCATCTTGGATTACCCCGCAATGGCACTGCAATCCAATCCCGCTGTTAAAACCCACTATCCATTCCTCGCGCACCCTCCTCCCCAGAAGACGTGCACAGAACAACGTCCATCCCTTCAGGCCACCTCTACACACTGCAGGTCGAATACGTTCTCCTCGATTGCTGCTTGGGCTGCTCACGTGCAGCCCGGTTCTCCTGCGTCTCTTTCTCCCGGTTCTCCTCGTCGCCGTCCATCTCTGGGAAGAGGCCGTCGTTCTTCGATTACATCCATTCGGGCCCCCTCCGCATCTTTTCTCCAGGTAGCTCACACTCCGACCCCTTCTACCGGTGATTTCAAGGCTGATCTCACCGCCGTTGGTTACACTTCTGTTTTCCTCCGTCTCCCCAACACCCCTGTTTCTGCTACGCTTTCCTTCTCCGTAAGGCCTCCATCTCCAAAGGCTGCAAAGCATATCCCCATCCCTCCTCCCCCTTCTTCTGCGTGTAAACCTCGCGGTTTGACTCGTTTCCGTTCACTATCCATCCTTCGATCACGACGCCGATCCAAATCTATTTGCCCCGACTCCCCTACGAAAATGAAGCTCAAAGCTGCCGCTGCGTCTGCTGCGGTCGTCAAGCGTAAGAAAGCCAAATATGCCATGCGACCTCCCCCGCTTGTCAACGAACTGGCGCTCATGCAGTTTGCCGATGGTGGGAACATGGACGAGACGATCAAGCGTGCCATGGAAGCCCAAGCCCAGTCTACCGGTGCATCTGGCCTCACCGAGGTCCACAGGGACGGCAAAGGCGGCGTCTGGTTAGATCAGGATGAGGAGTGGGAGTATACCCACCTCCTTGCAGAGGGCGACGCGTCTCGCCCACGTGCCGCGGGTGACCCCCAGTGGGTCACATTTGGCACCAGCACGTCACCTTTGATGGCGTGCGACTCCAGGATCGGAGGTGAACGACGTGGCAGCGTCTCGACGCAGGATTCCGATCTAGACCCCAAGTATATTGTGGAGCCTGTAGATGCGCTCGGCGGCGACGATCTCGCGTTCTTTGGCACTGGTTCCGTCCCGTTTGTGGGTCGCAAACCGTGCATGTATATTTCTCGGTCGCGGCGCACTGCCCATCACCTCCGAAAATCCGACCTTCTGGTAGATGCGGCGTTTTTACGGTCGCATGCCGTGTCTAAAAGCCCCAGGTCATTGCTCACTCCCGGCGCAATGAAGCCCAAGGGAAAGGCGCGGCGGCGGCCAACGCCGCTTCAGCTCTTGCCGCCAAGTCCCGCCTCGAAGCGACCGACGAACTCGCCGATCGATCCGGACAGGGTCCGGCAGGATTTCATCGATGCGAGTTTTGAGCCTGTGCCAGTTATGGATTCGGATTGGGTACCAGTGAGCCCGGTGACATCCGTGACAGCGGTGGATGTATCAGAACCAGTGGATGCCCGTGCGCGGGTCATTGGGGGCACTCGCGTGTTCAATGTGCCACGGCGGACTGTCCGTGATGAACCGACGGGTGCAGGGATGGAAATGAAACGAAAGCCATCCGTGTTGAACATGATGACGCTGTTTCGCGCTGGAAGAAGGGAGGATGCGATGTGATCGTGGTTATCCTTCCTTTTCCACATCTTCTCATTTACCCTTTTTAATCTCCTTGGGACAAAATTTACACCTTTAGAATTTTGGACCTGAACCTCCCCATCCATTCTTTTCCTCTCGCATAATTCATTCAACTCTTGCATCATTCTTGTTTATTAGATGTAGCACTCTACGGCGGTCGAAACGCTTAGGCAGCATGTTAATTTGTATCGTATTGCACATCTTACTGTATGTACCACAAAATGTATCGTCATGCCTTTGGTCTCTGTGTAGGTGAATCTGAGTCATGTCTTTATTCTTGGCCCAAATGTTTACACATACTTTTTACAACAGCCCAAGTCGTGAGTATTGAGCGTCCAAATATCTTCAAATGCTTTTCATACCAATAGCTGTGCGAAACTTCCTGAGGATCATCGATCACTAATCTTCATGGCCCAACCTACTTCTTTCTGTACCAGCCTTCTCTCGCTTGCCCTTTAATTTCCGCCGCTTGAGCCGGTATCAAATCATTCCTCCGTTCGACTGAAAGCCTAGTCCGTCACTAGCATCCTCCGGGCCAACGCAACAGTCCTGAGTTGTCATAAACTGGTGGATGGGCATTCAAATTCTAGAAAACTATTTTCAGTCGGAATTTATGCAAATAATATACGATTGTAAAGTAACATCACTTCTCAGATTTAGCGCCTAAGCAACAAAAAAGCCAAGCGGGACCGGATCGGAACCAAGTAGCCTGCTACGGGAGCCTGGAGGGGATGATCCTGCTACCCACGGGCCGCGTACGTCGCCGCATACAGTATGAGGCGAGTGAATGAGTGGGTCGCAGCTTGGATTCGAACGTATTGTTAGCTTTCATGCACACATTCGAGGAGTCGGGTGCTAACTTCCCTTTTATTAGGTCGTGCTTACACCCGTCTTCCTCAGCCGCTGTCTGCCAGGACTTTCAAGAAAGACCGACGTCTCGTGGCGATATGTTGGTAAAGAAAAGGAAAGCACGGAAGCAACGTACAATAGGACCATGGCAAGATAGGCATCCAAACGGGACCGCCCGTTGCTATACCCTTGTCGTCA
Organism: Heimioporus aff. retisporus; assembly: GCA_038094615.1. Lineage (NCBI taxonomy): Eukaryota > Fungi > Basidiomycota > Agaricomycetes > Boletales > Boletaceae > Heimioporus > Heimioporus aff. retisporus. The sequence continues at coordinate 11,794 of JBBPUI010000190.1, read as the reverse complement.
TCGTGTTTCGCCCATATCAAGATTTCCACAACAGGCTTTTATTTGCCTTCGATGAATAACGTCGCTCCCGTGGGACCTGGGCCAATCCCATGGGTCATCGGCTTCCTTGGCCCTTGGGCGATGGTAATTGAGTAAATATACCCCATTATAAACTGACCGCAGCTCACGCCTTCCGCACCGTGTTCCTACTGCTTTGAACCACGGTGAACGTCGACACGGGGTCATGTCGTCCACCCCAATGACCGTACCAATTCCCCTCTACGGGCCGCTCTACGGTTCGTTTTTCTTTGGCACGATAATGTCGACTACATTTTTTGGTGTCGGATGTATGCAAACGTGAGCGACGTTCCTTTTCAAGATATAAAACAAGGCGCATTGTAACCGCTCTCGACAGGTTCTTCTATTATGTCTAGTAAGATCTATGTGCCTCCCGCCTTATTCATCACCTCACTTTTACCCTTACTATAGTTATCAGGGCGATCGTTTGAACATGAAGATCTTTGTAGGTCAAGGTTGTGAGTTCGTCGGACATGATTACTTATAACGTACCGTTCCTTGCCAGGTAGCTATTTGTTGGTAAATTGGGTGCTGCTTTCTGGTCTAAGATCACCCTCATGTTTTATGATAGGATACTCAACACGATCCACGAAGCTCTGAATATCGTTGGAGGTGCGTTCGTTTACACATCAGCGCTCCGCTGCTTCCAACTTCGTTAACCATGCTCCGTATAGTGTACAAGTACATCATGACTGGTCTGGTAAAACCTTCGTCAGATGCGTTCATAGAAGCAAATCCGTAAGATGATTTGTGGCCCCACCATTCAAGGTAGCTCACCTGCACTTGCTCCATAGGGAGATCATCGTAGGTTTTCTTTGTGAATTCCTTGTAGACCTCTCTCACTTTGTCGTAGTTACAAGTGCTCATGACGGTAAGTTCCTACTTCTGTGTCTGGAACGGGCGTTGATAACATTCTAGATCTTGGTCACTATACCTACGCGAGGCTTCTTCGTCTATCGGAGCTACGTCTGTGCGTCTCAACCAACCTTTGATCCCTTTTTTGCCCATTAACTCTTACTCAGTCGGTGGGAAAAACATTGCTGTACCAGTCCTTTGGGTAAGGGACTCGCACACGTCCGGGGAGACTCAGTTTCGCTGATGCTCACGGTTTAGGTTATCTTCGCCATCGTCCAGTTGTGTAAGCTCTATCTATAGGCGCTGGGAACAGAGGCTAATCAATATTTTCTGACCCCGCCAGCGACTGCAATCAGTACGCTGTCATTGGTTCCGTTTATTCGAGCCGTTGCTGATAATGGTAAAATTAGTCTATATGGGAAAAGCAATGTATATCAACAACGGGTGCGCATATCTCTCTGGTCGCGGTCCTCGATTAATTCACGTGGTTGTTCCCAGCCTACAGGCCGTTAGTCTCGAGCAACTCGGTGAGGGTCTGCTCATGGTAAGTCATGTTTGGATGTCCCAAGTTGAGCTCCCAACGTTTGTCGTGTAGACACTTGCCACAATCTGTCTCTCTGTCGGTGCTGCTGTGGACATTGCTATTGCCATCTTCTTGACGTTCTTGCTCTTCAACAAGCGGACTAGCAATGGCTTGCCGATGTGAGCGCGGTGGCTTGGATTTGTGTGACGGATGATGACTATTTTAGGTCCACGAATACGGGGCACATTATGCAACGTTTGACAGTGTTCGCCGTCAATACGGGCATCTGGCCGGCCACATTTGCTCTCTTGACGGTCATCTTGGTGCGTGTCGGTCTGCCATTAGTGTGCTTTTTGACCAATACAGGAACACCTCTGTAATACTTAGTTGCATGCATATCCCACGAATATGTTGTACGCCATACCCTACATCCCGCTTTGTTCTGTGTGTTACAACACACTGCTCGCCAACCTGAATGCACGTGTGTACATCGGTGGTGAAGGGGTGACGACGCGCAACGTCGGGTCGGATTTTGTCGCAAGCACGGACTCACCGAGGTACAATAACAGCAGCAAGACGAACAGACCCTATGGAGAGCCCGAGTCGGACGACTATGTGCCACCAGAGGTGCGTGGGATCTTGGCTGCTACGAGCGTCTTGAGGCTTACGGGTTTTGTTCGTGGTAGGGCATATGGGTGAGGACGGATGCGGTCACGTTTTCAGATAGCATCCACACCTCGGAGTCGCCTGTGTAACTGCTGGCGCCAGAAACGGGGGTCCAGTCAATTTGGACGTGACACCATCAACGTTTGCGCTCTGATTTTCCGGATGATCGATGTTCTGCGTGTACTATTTTTATTCCATTGTGTGCTACCCATCTACTAGGCTCCCCTGTCTGATCGATTTTGTGTACTAGATCTCTTTTAGTTGTACGATACGATTTCATGTATGATGTAGCGTTGATAGTACTACTAGTAGCCCAGGAGGGAACCGAGAATACTTGGACGAGCATGGTACTGACGCCGAGCGTCCGTTCCGAAGTCCGGACCACCCTTCGTGTTGTGAAGCCATCTCCCCCGGCGGGGAGGCAGTAAAACTCCGCCAGGCACTGGCAACCTCGGTGCGACCCCGGCAAATGGTACTAACTTGTCATAAGCATCGAGTTTCTGTCTCGTCATCCGCACCACCTGCCATCGACACCATGTTAATACCATGCACACTTCTTTTGAGAGTTGTGATGGCATCTTTTTTGTGATTACTCGATAAATAACACGTCTTACAAAGGACGATCGGAATACAGTGATCCTCGAGCTCATGGTCACACTATCATCACCATCACGCCGCTTCACGCGCTGCTAACACTCTGAGTTCCCCACTTTTTCATCTCTACTTCTTCTGCGCGTCCCGTCCCCTCGCCTTGCCGAGCTTCCGCGAAAATGATCGCACTTGCAGTCGTCCATCGTCCCACCGGAGTAATACCAAAGGCGGTATCTATATCGACATGTGTTCCACGGACATTAGATGCGTAAAGTCGTCGCAAACTCAGAATGAATCGGGGGACGAAGATAATCATGGGTGCATATTCCAGCGTTTGGAGGAGGACGCTTCGCCATCCAGTCGCCCGAGCCTTTCCCAAAATGGACAACAAATTGATGATAGAATACGATGCGATGCTGCATGTTAAGTAATGTTCAACGTGATTTGGACGGAAAGGGCGCGATTCGAAACGCACGAGAGGAAATAGATGATGCCCTCCCTTGCCAGAAGGGTCACATATTGATTTGGTTGAAAGTTTTTCGTCGCCCTATACATTCGAACAAGATCTCTGGTGAACAGGAATGCAACCAGCAGACACATCACTGCGCTGAGCGCGAGCTGGGCTCCATCCATAGCGTCGCTCCACTTGGTGCCATGGATTTGCGGCACGCAAAATGTGAAATAATACACTTGATCAATACTCGCTACGTAAACGAGAGAATCATAAATGGTTTATTAAGAACGTGCATGATGTGTAATTGTGCTTCACTCACCTGCGACCTTATTCTCAGCGGTGGCCACGGCACAATGGACTAGACACAGAACCACTTCGGCAATGTAGAACACCATGAGAATTCCAAAAATGAAATATGATCGACCATACATTGCCCACACGCGGAGAATCATTACGACTGTGATCATCACCATTATTTATCCTGGCCGAAGTGAAAATGAATGACCTTACGATCCGCGGCACACAGAAAAATCCAAATGGTCCAAGCACCGAAGAGGGTAACCATATCGCCTGGAGGGTGACCTTAATCGAGCTGAACACAAGAAACATTGAATAAATGTGCTCACAACTATTGAATATGGGCACGATCAGTTCATCGAGGATCAATGAAGGAGTGAAAGACAGGTACATACATCTGCAACGAGCTTATCCTCAGCATGATCATTCATCATCAGCGAAATGGCACTTACGTCGGCGGAGTCATGGATGAAAGAAGTCCCCACTTAGCCAGGATAAAATTATTCAGTATACTCAGGATTTCGAGTGCCTGAACATACGCATAGCAATTCTGAATAAAATTAGGATCAATAATGTCTGTTGCGACAAATATGGACATACATGAAATGGCACAACCCGGAGTAACGGGTCTAGAAGTGGGCGCTTAGCACAGCCTTGGAGTAATGGCCCATGGGGCTAAGTAGTATACATACAAGAACGAATAATGTGGAGACCCATGTCCATGGCTTTCCCTACATCCTTCAGAATTTATGATTGACAGTGATACAAATATGTGCTTGCCCAAATGTATTCAATCTGCAAAGTTTTCAGTCAGTGACATACAAAGCAGGGAAAGTATACCTCCAGTGCAGACGTCAGAACTAACAATGCCGAGATTTCTCCGATGAGAGGAAAAAAAAACGTGAGCATGTGTGGCTCACTGTAATCATATCCAAGAGCGGTGAGGATCACAACTAGGGAGACAATGAGATCGTCGATGTTGGTTGTGAAGGGCAAATAACATACGATTCGTGTAATTATTTAGTATGATGCTTGTGGCAATTGACTGTGGAACGGATGTCATGACCTTAATGCTAGAATATAAGCCAAAAGACAGACATGCGAGACTGATGAAAAAATTGTCACATACAAGCTAATTCAGATGGGCCAGGAAATGTGGAAATCCATCTCCAGCAAAGCACTTATATAGGTCTAGATATTATGAAGGGTCGAATTAAAACGGTTCAATAGCAGTGAATTCCGCATTCGTGGAGAGGACACACGTCAGCTTCTCTCGGGTCAGGTAGAAGCACAGCAAGTTGGTCATCGCGCATCGCTTGGCGTCTGTCGTGAAAATTTATGAGAAATTCAGACAGGGAGAGCGGTGGATGCACATTCAAATCACAATAGATGTCACGTAACCCAAAAAGGCACGTACGAATGCAGGCTAGAGCGAAGAGTGGATTGGTCAATGATCACTGTCCTTTACACGGAGTTGACCAGAAATATCAACGTCCTGCCATCGCGCCATTACCACCCATCAAATGAAGACAAAACAGTCAAACATACCCTGCAAGAGGGGCAGGCACATCGGAATTTTTTGTTATTGATGGGAAAGTTCAGGTATCGACTGACAGCGAGGTGTCAGCGGGACTTAAAGTCTCCAGAAAAGGAACAAGTCTGTTTCTCCGGCAGACTCACCGCTGTGATTGCGGAAGAGCCGCTCACGTTTCGTACTCAGTACTCGTCATCGCGGGAGGGTACGCGACGTGTCTCAGATTCAAAACCTCGAGAACGAGACGGCATGTATATTAGGATGGGTGCGAGATTTGGTTACCATGACAGCGCACCGCCATAGTCTGTTACACGATACACCTCAATGTGTGCACGGTCGCTAATATTGGCTCGGATAAACCGCAGTATCTCTCACCACTGAGGGCAGGCTCACCTGCGAATGGGCACTAGAACGCCGTCTAAGTCCGTCAATATTTCGGCGACTACAAGCCATCAAACAGATGTGAAAATGGGTTTGCTGTCGTTACAAAGCAACATGTTCGAACCATAGATCTATACTCGGACTCGTGCCAATATATGGCAGAGGGTGTTTCCAAAGGGCTGAAAAATTCTTAGGCGATTATTTATTAACCAACATGTTAACTAGGTCCTGGTCATTTTCCTTCGCTGAATCCGTCTGTGGAGCAACCCTATCGAAATAAGATTGCTTTCCAACTGACCTCAGGTGGCAATAAGATTCTACTCAGGGTCAACATGACCTTAGCACATCAAATCAATTGCCATAGTCCTCTAGTGGAGACCCTGTCGTGGACCGCCACCGACGACAGGGTATGGCTTGAAGGGGTGAGGGCGATTGCAATTACATAAGAGCGCTAGTTGATCCGAGTGGCAAATTCAAACAGACTGAATAATGGTTGTAGGCCGTATTCAACGATAAGCAGCGTTTTCCCATACCTTAGCATTTTTGCAATCTGCTAACTTGCCCTCATGGTCAAGCACTGCCATGCCGCCCGCATGGAAGGTGCATGTAATAATACATTGAAGGTCACCAACCTGCAGCGCCACGGGCGATGCTGTTCAGCAATCAGTCTTTTTGTACCAGCCACCATGTTGAATCAAATTTGGTCCGCATGGAATTATATAAAACGTACGTGAACTATCTCTCTGCGTCGAGGACAATAAAGTGAAGTCAGTGTTATCAGCCCTGTAGCTAATTATTTGGGGACGTTGGCTTCGTCTCATGTTTGAGCAAGAGGACACCCCGGAAGTTCGCTACATTGATGCAGCAATTATCCTTGGCCGTGAAAAACATGATAACTGCATTCCCGGCTATCCCCTGCGAGCTTACTGTTTGGGTGAGCGCTCACTCCGCCTTTGGGCCCGCTACGACCGACTCGGAAGCGTTGAAGGTATGTCAATCAGGACGCACGGAATGGCCAATGTTTTTGAACAATCTCGCGCTTTAGCTTAGTACTCGGCGCGGGGAGCCTTGTAATGCCAAGGAGCTCAACGAAGCCATTGACTTTAACAGAGAAACGCTAGTACTTTGCCCAGCACAGCATGTGGCTCGTCCGATTTCTATGGGAAATCTCGCGGGTTATCTCTGAATGCGATACAACCAACTCAACAGGATCGAAGATCTCGACGAGGCTATTAATCTCGACAGTGAAGTTTTGAGGGTTCGCTCTCCAGGGCACCCATCTCGAGCGTTGTCTTTGAGCTGCCTCGCACTCGACTTCGTTTATCGATACCACTAACGCAATGGAATACAGGATCTCAGCGAAACTATTAAGCTTGATCGACAGGTATTGGCATATTTCCCCCCGAGACACTGACAAGTCAAATATCTTGGCTTGCCTCGCAAGTAAACCATAGGTTCGACTCAAGCGACTTGGAAAGGATGGGGACCTCCGTGAAGCAATTGTCTTCGACAGGGAGGCATTGATCCAATGTCCAGGGTGCCCTCCGCTATCCTCGTTTCTATTGAACCTAGCTTTTCGTCTCTAGGCTTCGTTCGACCAACTTGGAAGGGCTGCAGATCTGAGCGAGGCCATTGACCTCGGACAACGAGCATTGAATCTTCGCCCACCAGGCCATCCAGAGCGGTCGATAACTTTGGGTCTTGTCGCCAGTTACCCTTTGGTTTGGTCCCATTGCCGAACACCTTCGCTCCACGTATCCACTAAAATCCGTATATGGTGGTGTCTCACAGCAGAGTTCTCTCTTTCACTCCTGCATGCAGCTGAACCGTATGGGATGGATGACAAGAACTTCGCAGATCTGTACATCTCATCTTATACTCCCATCCTGAACAGCCCGCCGCATTGACATCTGGATCTGATCGAAACCGATTCATTGCTATCTGCCGAGGAAATGCGACGAACGAGTTTCATATTGTCAGTACCGAGCTGGTGCGCATTGCCGAGAAAATGGATGGTCCCACGATGTTCACGCGGATCGAAGGCCAAGATTCGCGCATTTCGAGGGCAATGGAGGAGTTGAACAGTAACAGCTGTGTCCATCTTGCCTTTCATGGTCTTTCGAACAAGAAACGGCCCTTCGATTCCGCTTTCGCTCTCCACGACGAGCACCTCACCATCCAGCACATTATCCAACGTGACTTGCAGAACGCTGCCGAATTTGCCTACCTCTCCACATGTCATACGACTGTCGGGGACACAGAGTCCGGACGAGGTAATCCACTTTGCCTCCGCGACGCAGTTGCTGGGTTTCGTTCGGTCATTGGGATGATGTTGGTAGTGGGCGATGCTCAGACAAACAAGATCGCATCGATGTTTTACTCGCATACGACTGACGAGTTCGGTTGTTTGGATCATACCCGTGCTGCGTACGCGTTGCGGAGAACAGTATTGAGGTCTCGCTTGATCAACGGATTTTTTGCGTGCACATCGGGGCCTAGTTCTGTAATCTTTATCATAGGCCTCGTTCGTTGCAATTTGTCTTGTTTCTTATTTGGTAACGCGCTCCAGCCTTGAACCAGGAACACTGACAACTTGAGATCATTCATCGTCTCTCACTTGGTCACTGGTCACCAGTCAGCTGGCAGCGCTACCCTCCAACTGTACGCATTTCATAAGGCACATCCACCATACATCATGCAGAATGTAAATACAAAAGCAAATGGAGCTCCGAGTCATCGCAAGTCATAGTACACGGCGAAGATAGTAACCGTAAAACCTAATGCCCGATCATGCATCGTCACATTATACAGTAAATCCGAAACTGCCTCCAAAAGTTGGGATCGGGAATAAGCGCATCTGCACCAACTGCACCAGTGGTCTTAGCCGACCGTAGGTGACATTGGAGTCTCGTCGCCGAAGGTTTCCTGGGCGCGAGTGAGAAAGGCAAATAATATGCGAGAATGGTGCCCACCCCTTCAATCTCATCTTCTTCACCGTTTTCATCGAGTGGGTTCCAGGGTGGCGAGGCGTCAGCCCACCTAACATAAACCGTGTCATCAGTTCGGGAAAAGTAGACAGAGGGCTACTAACAAGTCGTCGCCAGTTGGCTCGATGCCATCGTCACGAAATAGTCTCCCCAAGAATCCGGTACAGCGGCGCTTGAGGGAATAGAGAGGCGTATAAGCATATGTGCCCTTGTGGTCAGACGCTTTGCGGAGGAGGCCAGCACTGGCGTCGGCAACCCATTTGAAACCGGCGCCACCACCGGCGGTGGCACCAACAGCACCAGCGATCGGCGCGTCAGCGATGAGATCAAAAGAAACTTTATCTTCCGCTGTATCACCGCCCATCAGCGGTGCACACGGAAGCACGAAATGAGAAATCGTACACATGTCTGATAGGTACATCAAGTAAGCGGGACACATGTGTACGCTCGTGACGAGCCATTTGTTGAGGAGCTTCTCGACCTTGTAAAGTTTTTCGAGAACCGCGTCGCTGGGGATATGTTGTAGGCGAGGGTTTTGCATTACGAGGATAGCATCTCGCTTTCCATTCTGGAAAGACCACTGCCCGGTGATCGACGCCGAGGCGATACCAGGGAGGTCCCTGTGAGCCGCATGTACTTCATCAACTGGAAAGCAATACGGAGATGACAAGACCACCACGTACCCCTTGCCTTTTGCACTCATGTCGCAACGTTTGGCACCGCGAGTAGCAACGACAATGTTATCCTCGACCGAGGCGTCCTGTGGAAGATACTTCTCCATCTTAATATCAATGCCGAGCTTATCCAACTCTCTCTGGAAGTCGGAATCGTATATGTTGCCTTCCATGTTGAAATTTCCGGTGGCCTTGTCGACAGTACCGTATGCGCCAACCTGCCGATCTACAATCAGTTGTCTGTAAATGAGTTCCCCGTGCTGAACACCAACTGGAATTGCGATGGGAGGATCCCAGTTGACCCATTTAGAGGATATTTTGTAGAGAAGGTCGATGAACTTGCGCTGGTCAGTGGACGGCATACTAGGGATCGTGGGCAAGGGCGAAGAAGCAGGCGCATTGAGCTCCCCGTTTATATATGAACATTAGGCGCTTGCATCCTGTGCTCTGATCTGATAAGGAAAAATATCAAACTTTGGGCGATAACGACGATCATTGGGAGCCACGGGGATGGGGTGAGAAACAGACAACGGTGGACAACTCCGATCATAAGCGCCAACTTCACTTGCATCAATGTCATGTTTTTCCGAATGTCGACGGGTCGACCAACTGGCGGCAAGGTTTACGCAAGGCAACCATGAGGCTGTGATCAACGGTTGCAATCACATCATGCTAATGGGCTGGTACGATCGTTGCAGCATGTCCGCCATTCATCTTACCCACAACATTGCAGGTGCTATACATTTCACCTTTCAAAGCCGTAGGTTTCATGCTGGCTGCGCGTCATTGTGGATCTGGATGGAAACCACGGCGAATCATCACCACCCAAAGACAGGCCTAGGGATACCAGCCTCTTTAATTCCCCGTGCAGCGGGCTACGAAATTATAAATAGGGGTTCGATCTCCGCTCGTGACGCGTGAATTATATCGAGTTGGTCTTCACACGTCCACTCAGATAGTTCACAATAGCACTGAAATAAATAAAGTGTCGTGAAACTCAACAAACTTCAACTAAAGCAGTGTAATGTAATACGTTCGATGCATCACAGGTTCAAGAGTAGAATCTGTTGATCAAGCGATACCTTCACCAGACTCGTCGTCTTCCGCAGATTGATTCGACCCGTTTACCAGATGCTTGTACAACTCGACACAATCCTGGTCTCCCGCGCATCGTCCATCACCTACATCGTCCAAGTCACCGAACGGAACCCAGGAAACTGTATGACAGCGGCGAGATGAATCATTTCGTCCGAACCACCATCCCTGAAGGTCGTATGGCAAGCAGGCAGGTAGGCAAATTCGCCATTCCGCGAGCCACAGTAGATAATGTGCTAGATGGTGAGGTGCCGTCGTAGAACACGAGCGACGACCTGAATGCTTGTTGCCTACTTGGAAGGCCATGAAAACCGAGATGGACCCACTGGTTCCCGCTCAGCTCTTTCGTGCTCCTAGAATGCACGATTCCTGGCCCCCGAAGCGCGAGGTCACCCTTTGCCAATCCGACATTGGTAGGTTCAGTATGAATGGGATGAATTTGCTTTTGCCAATCGCGTTTGCTTGACCAGTGGTGATGAATCGTTTTCGTTCAGACCCAAAAGTCAAAGAGATTATTAGATTGTCTCGTTTGAATGACTCAGGGTAGGGGAAGAAATGGCCTAAGAGGCTCCTCTGACCACCCCTAGACGGATCGGTGGCAGAGGCAGGAGAGTTTGACAGCAGGTAACCACCCGATACAGGAGTGACAAGGATATGTGGAACAAAGCACATTGGCGATGGGGGAGACCATTGAAGTCCCAAAATCTGGGTGAGCGAATTTTCTCTCTTCGCGTGCAATGATGCATGGAACCTGTGGATAACAGCTCCCCAACATCCTAGTACACTATAACTGCAGAGCGACCACGAAAATGTTGTACTATCATGCCGCTGAGGGGCCTGAATACGCTGAAAATGCGCACATAGACTCGCAAATACTTGCACGCACTGGCTAGACTGCGGCCGTACACCAACCATGACCGGTCTGCATTACACTCCACATCGGTTGCTTTTCTTGCAAACCCATTGTATTCTCGTTGCCAGGATGACATTTTGATCCTGTCGGCCACCTTCACTGCTGAACTTCTGAGGCAAGAAAATGTATTTGTATCCCTAAGCATGTTTCGCGATATTGTCAATGCCTTCATGAATGCAACGCATCGAAGCAAAAGGCAGTGTGGTGGGACCTCGGATGACATGGTCTCATGTAAAGTCACACAATGAGCTAGAGGACACGGGCACGGACAGCACATACAATTTTTTGTTTGTTGGAGACATTGTCGAACATGTGGAGCAGTATGCGTCCATGTTCCCGTATAAACAGGGTGTATGCTTGATGCCTTCCCCCCCCCGATTTGATAGCGAACATACCCACGAAACGATTTGACTTTGACTCAACCATGTACGTCACACTGCCGTGGGGTTCTTCGGACAAACTCACTCTTGGCCTTCCCTGCACACGCTACTACCAGGGCAAAGTTTTCCCTTTGTTCGTTCGTTCCATCTGCTACTAACTGGTAACCACGATCGCGTATCACCTTCAGAGCGGCGATCTCGAATAGCCTGATTGGACCTGGCGGGATTAACACGCCTTCTGTGGGTCCAACCTTCACGTCACTTCGACAAAGAGCCTTTCGTTCGGTATCCAACTCCGATCGTCCTTACACAGAATCGATCCTCAGCTTGAAGTTACGTTTCGGGTAGGGTTGAAGAGTGAAAAAATTATTCAAAATTATGGCTATG
>JBBPUI010000189.1:0-30671 GCA_038094615.1 Heimioporus aff. retisporus | reverse complement strand
GGTGGGCCGTCAATGTGGCTGCTATACAGCATATGTATGATCCCTCGGCGCTCGTGCTGGAACTACACGGGACTAGTGATGGTGCGAAATCGAACCTCTCAACGCACGGGCTTGGAGGGGAAACTATTTCGTTACCACTCTCGGAGGGGCTGTCGTTAGTCTTCCACCAGTAGAGCTTCAAACTTGAGCCGACTCACTACCAAAATGTTGCATGAGTGAAAGATTTTAAACACTTTGAAATCAGCGCTGGACAAGCCTGGGTCTTTGCCAACAGGCGTCAACCTCGGGGGTTTAAAACTGTTCTGTTTTTGGACGATGGAAGTTGAATGAGAGACGTTGTATGGTGACGTCGGACAAACAAAATTACAACCTTCAAGCTGATCAATGCTAACTTGAAAACGTAGATTTATTTACTAGATTTTTCTCCTTAGCTTCCGACAGTACTTTCGTTGAAGACCGGAAATCCAAGTTTGGACACTTCGAGCTACCTTGAAAATTCTACACTGCCCTGAACAGGTTTGATAATTACATAAATAACTACTAGTATCCACGTCCCCTCTGGAACATGTGAAACTGACCATACTATTGTAAAATGAGGCTGAGACGGCGGCTAACGAAGAGGCTCTGGGTCATTGTTGGCGCACAAGTCTTATCATTCAGACTCATTCCCACCACTAACTCGGTGCACTGGACAAACCTCATTTATCATATCGCAGTCCAACCGGATCACGCTGTATCCCTTTTCGTGGGTTGATGGGCGCTTCCATGTTCTTTTTATACTCGCACAGTGGCAGCCGGATACGTTTCAGCGGAACAGCCTACGATTCGGCGATATAACAGATTGTGATTTGTGATGTCGTACCTGCTTACCCGCCCCTCAACAGCTTTCAGCCATGTCGTCGTCCTATGTCTTGCACGCTATACAAGGCCCATTGTGCGGGACACTTGCTGCGACGTTGCTGTATGGGGTGGTCTGCTCGCAGGCGTTTCATTATGCTCGTACTACCATCTACAGCGCTTCAAATCGGCCGACTATCAGGGGATTGGTGAGTCGTTCGTTCTTTGGTTCTCGTGCGTGTACATTTTCGTTCAACGAGAATGGGTGTAGGTGTGGGGCATATGGTACGTTAAACTTTCCCCACCAATTGCGAGTGGCACGCTGACGCAGCTGGTCCCTCACACAGGTTCCTAGAAAGCATCCAAACTGCCTTCTCGATTCATTATATACAATATTACTTGATTCTGCACTTTAGCGACGCTACGATGCTGGGTCATGTCGTGTGGTAAGCATATCTGCATAGTTACTATCTGCGCTGCACTAGTAACCGTATGATGACTAGGACTGGAATTGTAAGCACGGGGTTTCCGAACTCTACACATCACGACTTATGTATTGTCCTTCATACAGGCTGCCTATATGATCGTAGTGGGTACAGAAAATTATCGTTGAAAGTCTAGTTGACAATCCTTACCAGCCCCTCGTCGCGTGTGCAGTTGATCTGTGCGTCAAATAACCTATAGTCTGGGCATCGCTAACGCCATTCTCTACAGGTATTTTGTATGGCGCATCTGGCACCGTGAGTGCACTCCCGCGGAGAGCATTCCTTGAATTCTGACAACTTCCAAGTGAGCAAGAAAGCCTTGATGTGTATCTCTCTCGTGCGTTATGTTTTTCTTTGTCATTGCCCTGCCGGTGCTGACACAAGAACTAGGCCACTCTAGCGACCGTCCGCACAGGTGTCGTTGCATGCCTTGTCCTTGTGTCTCCTCTCTTACGTTTGTTAGTGTTTGGAGTCGTGGATTGCGCGATAGGGTAGGGACCATATCGCCGGATCCCAACGGACATCTGTTGACACCTCCCAAGCTTCGGACACCCCGCACTTGAGGAGTTTCTCAACAAGTCACGAGTGAGTTACGCCCACGCCATGTGTACAATCCGAAATGATCCAAGTCGCTAGCGAGCCATGATTGCGGAATGGACTCTGGCCACCGGTGCAGACGGTCTGATTGCGATCACGCTCTGTTACTATCTCCACAGGCAGCGGGGTGGGACGAAAAGGCGAGCGTTTGAGGTTTGATGCCGTTGACACGAAGTTTTACCATGCGTTTGCTAGGACTGAGAGTGTTATCGAAACCGTACTCTTGTACACGATCAATACCGGCGCATTGACATCGTAAGTCCTCCGTCTGATCTGTCGATATATGCCTCATGGATCACTCAAGATTTTGTGCCCTCCTCGTCGTTATCTCGGTCGGTCTCGTTCCTGGTCGTGTGTGCTCACGAACTGAACTGGAACCAGTTCCTTACGCTCCCAGACATGACGTTCACAGCGTTCGTATATGTACAGGGTAAACGTAAGTCGACCTCTTCTTCCAAGGCGAGCGGACGGCTCAACGAATGCTCAGTATACGCCATATCGCTTCTCGCATCGTACGCACGATTCGCTGTCCGTCCGTAAAGTCAGTTCATCCCCCCCATTTCAGGTTGAGTTCTCGGACGAGCGTGAGCACGTGTGAAGATCCTGAACATGCCGCCGCAACGACGAACAACGTCTTGTTTTCGCTCGCCCACCGAGGCAGGAGTAAGGTTGATCGATTCTCGGTACGCATCTCTGCGATCCTACGTCAACGGATCATCATCCTCACTTCATGCTAGTCGCCTGCCATTCAGATCCGAAAGGACATCGAGCAAGAAGTGTTCCCTTCTGTGTCAGACTATGCATCGTGTGCTTGAAGAGGGGAACACCTAGGATTTGCCATCGTAGGTCGATTTCAATAGATAAAAGCGCCAAACTTTAAGTATAGCACATGACTCATGTCAAATACGGCGCGTCGCCGTTGATTGCCAAATGTTTGAACTTTGCAAGAGGTCGACCATGACCGGGTACACAGACGCTAAACATGCAGGTTTGGTATGTGCGTGCCAGTGACACACGGCTCCGACGAAAGCCACGAACGGGTCTGCGACGCGCATATACGTACACATACCCCGAATGTTGAGTCAAGGCAGAGACTTATATACAGATAAGTAGCACGTCGTCTACTCGTTCGGGACCAACATGCGCCAGTCAAAAACCCATTAATTACTACGAACTAAGTAGTTCGACAAGCTAAAAAAATGCATACCGTCAGCGCACGCAACTCGATCAAGACGAACGCAGCAACGAATCCACAGCAGGTAGAAGATGATGCAATGGCGGAAGGAGAAAAAAGAAAAAGTAAAGGAATTTAGAGCAGTACAAAACAGTGTTTACGGACAAAAAAGATCAATGTTGTACACGCGCGCATGTAAGAAGGTATTGTGGGCTACCGGGATAAGGTCAAACCAACATCTACTGGTTTTTGCATTCTTCAGGGTTCACGGTGCCTGCGGCGGAGCCCCCGCGACCCTTGGGAGGACCACGCCTTCTTGCGGGAGGCTCGTTGTCAGAGTCAGATTCCTGCAAAACGCGATGCTAAGGTCGGGGGTCAAGCATCGCGCGGGAGGAATCATACATCGTCATCGAACTGGTCGTCGTCATCCTCGTCGAGCTCGTCAAAATCGTCATCGTCTTCTAGT
The DNA here is from genome assembly GCA_038094615.1 of Heimioporus aff. retisporus. Taxonomy (NCBI): domain Eukaryota; kingdom Fungi; phylum Basidiomycota; class Agaricomycetes; order Boletales; family Boletaceae; genus Heimioporus; species Heimioporus aff. retisporus. The sequence continues at coordinate 27,112 of JBBPUI010000189.1, read as the reverse complement.
ATGTCATACTCGAGAGCTTTGCCAGTGAAGTAATCAATGGCACGAGGGATCACCTACACAGCGTGAGTTCGGAGGGAATGGAGTCGCCAATGGCCCATTACCTTCTCCTTGATATCTTCGCCGATCTGGTAGTCCATCTCAAGCTTCTCCTCGAGTTCTTCAAGCTCCTCTTCGTCGATGTCATCATCATCTGAGGGAGGGGCTGGAGGGGCAAAGAAGTTGAAAAAAGAGTCGGTAGGCTTGGCTTTGCGCACCAGACGAGTGCGATTAGTATCTGATCAGTCACGTTATTAGTATCATTCGCGAGATCACGGCCGAAACCCCAACTTTTATTTCGCTGCTTCTTTATCTCGAACTCTTTTGTCAAGTCTTTGTCCTCCTTCCACTTGATTTCAGTACCGATCGCACGGTCGTAAACGAAATCGCCAGAGTACCCGACTTCCTCTTGATAGAGATACGTCTTGTCTAGGACTTCATTCTCAAAAAAGTCGTTGGGGCTGAAATAGAAGCTAATCTTGAAACCGGGTTTAGGTTCCTCGCTGGAGAGATAAGAGAGACGAATATCGACGAGATGCTTGAGGGCGCCGGCGTCGCGTTCGGTGACGAGTTCTGAAATGCCAACATGATTGCGGAGAGCCGTGAGCCAGAATTCGGGAATTGCGGCGGGACCAGTGGGGGGATCTTTGGCCAGTGGCGTGTAGTCCGGATCATCCTTGAGCGATGATTGAACTCCAGCATCAACCTCCTCCGCGGTGGGCGCCGATGATCCGGATATGATCGCATTTCGTCGCTCGTACAAGGGCATTTGAAGTATGAGGTACTAGCGATGAGACGAGATGAGTGATCGCGCATACAAGTGACAGGAGAGAAATTGGATCGCGTACTTTCTTCTCGAGCTCCAAACATTCGCGTTTGTACTGATTCTGTAGCTCGTTTTGCTTGACCTGCACACCCTTCAACGCCTCGATACTCTTTTTGACGTCGTCTGGTAAACTTTCGATATATCCTGAGCTTTTTCCAACGAGATCAGAGAGACGATTCTGGACCAATCCGAGCATCGCGGACTGGGCAGCGGGCGGAAGGACACCCTCGGGCTCGTCCTCTTGTTCATTATCTTCTGTGATGTCGGGGACTGTGGGACGCGACAAGCCCTGGGCAATCGGTGCTTGATTCAAGGGGGTGTTCTGAGGTGTTGGTGCGGTGATATCGCCGTGAGCGATGGGGAGGTTGGAGGACATGATGGCAACAAGGAAAAAAAAATGATACACTTGAGCCTAGACAATCAGCAACCCAAGCGAGCCACAAAGGTGTGGCCAAGCGGAGTTTCGGTCAGAGCCGGTCATCATGCATCATCATCAATCAAGCCGCACAAACGCTAGTTCTAGCTACAACTGGCGGCCAAGGACCAGGGTAAGGCAAACCCATAATCCATATGTACTTACTCGTCCATACGTGCGGCGAGCTGTGATATGCCTCGAAAGCGCAGTTCCATCGTTAATGAGGGGTGCCGGTGAGCACTATGTTTTCGACGAGCGCCACAGTGGGTACGACGCTGGGCCGGCCATCACGCAGCGGCTACTTATAGTCCTTACGGGGACGGTCATCGTGGTATATGGTGTGATCCATCCATCTCACCACGACGCGCATGTTCCTTGGTGTGTGACATTCCGTCTACGTTTGTTTTAGCTCACTTCGGCCGGCGACGGTCCACGTTGCCACCCAGTCCGATGGCTTCGGCCCGAACATACTCGTCCATCCGGGAACAATACGCAGTCAGTGCGCTAGACCCTTCCAATTTAGAAACAATCTCGGAGGCTTTGTCGCACCCTTTTACCCAAGCCAAACTGTGTGCTTGTGACCACGCTCAACATCTTTTTCTTCCTATCGCCAACAGTCAATTGCATCGAAGACTCCGCGGTCTTCTTGTCCCGGACCATACACGAGGCGGTGCAACGAGGTCTGGGACTCATCCCGTCAATTATATCTTCTGAAATCAAAAAGCAGGCGGCCTCCGTTCGCATTATGTCATTATACCCGTGTTTCATCAACGCCACCATCAAACGAGAACCTATCGGGACTCGCCTCTTCTGCTGTGACTGTAATATTCCGTGCAGACGTTTCGACCAAACTAAACAAGAGTATATCGAAACGATGCTAGCTAAGAAGAACCAAAATTGAACTAAGGGATATCAAACTGTAGCCACTTTTAGTTAAAGTAACTGAGGAATAGCAGGTTGCGCTCCTGAGACACTGTCCGATCAAATACTAGACCATAAACAAAATCCCGCTAGGCCAGTGTTACCTAAAGCTCATGCTCCAATTCCTTCTTGATCGCGCCCATAGGAAGGGTGAACCAGCTCTCTTCCTTGACCAGCAGGTCGCTGAGACCACAGTAGTATGCGATGATAGCCGTGATGATACCGAACGCCCCACCGGCCTTGTTCACTGCAACTGATCCACTCATGGAACCGATGCCAAGGATGAGGAAGGTGGTAGAGAGGAAGAAGAATAGCGCAATAAGGCCGACGTTGCGACGGAGGGCACCAATTCTAAGGAAGCAATTAGCACTGGCTCTGCAATGATGGACGGGAAAACGCACAAAAACAAGAAAGTCAAGATGAACCACGTAATCAGGTATATGCCAACTGCTTGGTTAAATTCGTCGGCGTTGGTGGAATACGCCGCGGTCACACCGCTTCCCGGGATAAGAATCGTCGCATACGACAACCAGAAGGCACCAAATGAAGTAAACGCTGCGTAATCGAATGGTGAGCCAAAAATATAACTTCTGATGACATATGCCAAGTGAACAATAGAATACCCCATGATATTTTTACCACATCTGGGACATATGACTGATACCGTCAAACGAACCCCATGACGGATAATGGGGTACAACACATCGGATGCAATGGGTCATCACCGCTGCAATGAGGACAAACGTACCAGTGGCACCAAAGATGTTACCACGAGGAAACTCCCACATCCCCGCCATGAACTGAGCAAGACCGCCAGAGAAGCAGGCCATGCCGATGACGACGTTGGGGGTATGAATGTTTCTTGCGTTTACAGTGTACATAGCGAGAATGAACGTGGTTGATGCGAACGAGAACAAGCCACTATGATGCGAAGTGTGAGGACTGGACAGGCGCAATGAAGGTAGGACATACAGAGCAGCGGGGTTGGCAATCTTAGTTGTTGGTCGTTTCGCAAAGTTGGCAGGAGCCTCATAGTTTCGAACGAACTGGGTTTGAGAAGTTTGTGCTTTCTCGGCGTCGGACATGGTAACGGTAGGAAGAGTGGGGGGTGAGTTTGGAGGGAGGAAAAAAAAAGTTGAGGAGCGAGCAACGGCATTGTGCTTGGCCTTTTATCTATCTCGTTTGGACCAGCACCCGAATAGGATGGTGTCCAGCAAATGAATGCTGACACAGCACTCCAATTCGGTAACTATCACCGCTCATAAGCGAGGCACAAGCGCTCGCGGTCATGCGGAGCTTGGTCGATTTTATTATGTACGCTGGCAGCACCGTTGAGTGTAGACAAAAAAATTCGCAAATTATACCGCAGCCTTCTTTCATGAATCATTAATTGTTATGAACGCCCTGCGGCGTATCCTCTCGTGCTCCGTGGGATGATGTCGCGCCAGTTTTCATAAAAATTAAATGACCACGACACTTGGATCAGGTCCTTTCACTTAAGTTTTCGTTGAATTTCGTCACTGCTGTGATCCCCCAAAAGTTGAATCCGCAACCAGGGAACGTTTGGTGACGAGGCACTCGTCGCCGCTTGTAATGCGTTTCCATGTCATTTCCGCACGTTTGTTAGCTGACTGCCAGCTGGGTTGTTGGTGCTCGTAATCCAAGGGTCAAAAACATCAATGGCGACAATCACCACATTCATGTCACTACAAAGGCCTGCGTGCGAAAGTCGTGCGGTGTGTCGCTAGATCATTTCTCCCAAGGTTTCCGTGCCTTTCTCACTCGACTCTTCCCAAAAGGTTATTCCACTTTTAATGGTATATAGCAAGTTCCCCCGATTTTCGAAGTTCCACGCGTTGAGTCGGATCCAAACTCTTGAAAGTCAAATTAATTGAAACACTGTCACAGAGAAAGGCCGCACTGTTACCCTTCCCAAACTCCGGCTGGCCTCAGTGACCTGGGAGCTGACACAAATTGATGCTAAACCAGTAGCCCTGACGGCGCAGCCTGCTGGTTCAGCCCGTCGACCTGGCTGGGATTGGCGCCAGGCGAAGGCCAGGTTCCCCGTGGCCCGAAAATTCCCTTACTACAAAATTGTTCCTGGAAGGACACAGGCACGTCACGAGTATGATACAGGTCGCGAGTTCAGGCTCAATTTTCTTGACAAGACGTTCGAGACCGCTTTTTTGCTCCGCGCCGCCGTGCTATTGCTCGTTTCCATTCCCTTGCCCTTCCATTTAGCTGTGGATGGGCCACTTCTTTTCAGACTCACTGGCAGTGCCCGGCGCTTCTGGTAGATCCACGGATCTCGCTTCTTCGGATGAACTTAACCTATGTGAGATCATGCACGTTATAAATCAAATTAAAAAATTGCTCTCACAAATGTGTATCCCGCACCAGTAGAACAAGAAATCCGACATGTCGTCCTGAAGTCTAAGTGGGAAATAGTCCCTTCCTCCCTGAAAAAGTACTTGTCGAATGTTCCATTGCCGTTTTACATTTTGGTTTTGTGCGTGCAAGAAGTACGTGGCGTCGGCTATGGGGTGGGAACGCTCCATGTATTACGGCTCCTTGATCGGTTATAGATATTCAATTCCGTCAACCTCAGCAACACCACTAACGGTGACATGCTTCATCATTGAGTCTGTCGTTGCCAGTGGGCAAAATCTAGGAATTAGACTTTGCTTAACTGCAATTGCCGTGCGATGCAAGGCCCCCTGTCTACCGAGCAATCCAACGACGTAATGTTTTGACGATGCGTTTTGCACCAATTGGCTCGATCGGCTGCAACCAAATGAATGGAGTTACCGAAGAATACCACATATGTATGTGATCCAGAAGCTGTCCGAAGTCGCTTTGAACCCAATTTCGGCTGACTGATTTGTAGGCCAAGATTCCATAACACCAGCCTACTGGGAAACTTTCTCGGAGGACATATTTTTTTTTACAAACCAAGTTACCTGCCTCGTGCGCTATGTTGAAGGAAAATCCCGTCACATCATCAGGTTGTTCAGCGAGAATAATAAGCTTTCTTTCTCTTCGTCTTTGCTTGCTGAAGACTCTGAACCACCAGTCGATAGGTATTCGTCGTGCAAATCATACTGGCAAGACTTGAAGACGAACTTGATCTTTGCAAGTGATAACCCTGGTGAGTTGACAGTTAAAACAGTATGGTTTGGTTGACTGCGTTGTGTCGTAGCAGAGTGTAGTTCGCTGTATCAAATCGCGTCCGTCGATGCGACAGCTAACGTATGTTGTAATAAGTATCGATATGAAATGCAAGATGGTGCTTGTTACCGTCATGGAAGCATAAGGTACATACATAATGTTTCGGCTCGGAGGTACTAGATCGCTTATCACCACCAATAACTGCTCTGGTGCTCGAAGGGATAGTTGGACTCGGAGCGGGAGTTTGTAAGCGTTACTACCATCGTCGCTCTGACGCGACAGCTTGTCTATCAAATACCTTCACGAATCATAGTTGTCGTTCACGAGCAAGGCGTAGTCAAGTCCCATCAGGTTCTTTTGACATGCACTCTCCATGCCAACGAAAGCACTATTTGAATAAAAAGCAAACACCCGCCTGGCGACCTTCACGACTTGTCGAGTTTTCGTAAATGCCAGACTGGCTTAAATTTACGGGGAGCGACGTGAGGTCTCCATTGTACCTCTCACTAAGTCTGACGAACACGCACAACTGATCTTCGAAGCCCAGTACCGTCCGACTCGCGGTCGTCTCGATAAATATGTACATGATGCATCTGCGAGCCTGCGTGTCGACTATTGAGATGCTTTACAGATGAAACATCCTGTCCCTTTGCGTATATTATGACACCCGTGATCTTGCTCTCAGACGCGTTTGAAGTCAAGCTTCCCCCATTCTTGCACTTGTGGTACTACTGCTACCACGCAATGCTATCCCTTCCAGCTCGGACGTAAACTCGTTCCACGTGTCAGTTACTAAGGCAATTGATTTATGTACGCGTGTTCCTATCAGAGGTCCGGGGATCGTTAGATCAGATCGTGATAGCAGCAACCAATCACACGGAATATCAAAACATTGATCTTAACCCGAACTCTGATTGGCCGAGCTAGATGATTCAAACTTGATGGGCCGAGCCGGGGTGCTACGCCCCAACAGAATGCATGTCAAGTCGCCCGTTCACGCTTGCTTACAGCTCAGATTGTGACAGTTCTATATACCATATCATACAATCCAGGAAAAAACTTCTGCCCCAAGGACACTAGAGCTTCGTCGCACCCAACAAAACGTATTGCTAACCGAAGAGGAGTTGTAATGTGTATGTTGTCAATGCCGTCGTCGTGATGGGCATGAGGATAAACTGAGGGATCAGGAACGCCGAGAGGTGTTGTGCATTACCCGTCCCAGAATGAACTTGCGTCAAAATTATCTATAGATAGCATCAGACAGCGCGAACATGTGCATAAACATCACGGACCTGAGTCGTGGCGGTGGGTAAACAGGATATGAAGCTACGCGATACATGAAGCCGTGCAAGGGAGCACGCAAGAAGGATGACGTACATGCACACGAATCGTAACACATTGTCGTTGACGTCCAATAACCCCACTCGGGTTAAACCTTGGATGATAAGCACGCCCAAGATGGGCATGATAATCATTCGGCCGATCGCTAGTGCACTCACGGCACCCAGCGGAAGGGAGCGAAAGCGTCCTTCTGGAATTTCCAACCTCGCCAACGCGGAGCCAAGAATTATCAACCCCAATGGGACTGATGCACCGCCAATAAATGTCGCCGTGTTTAGTAAGATGGCTAATGGGGGCTGACCATCGGGGGCAGGTGATATCGTCATGCCAGGGACGCCAGGAACGAATAGCGCTTTCAGAACGGGGACAATAGAGGCGATGAAAGATAAGATGATAGAAAGAGAACAAGGCGTCAAGAGGGTTTGAAGGAAGCTGCGGGAGAATCGAGCGAGACGATGGTGAAGAGGAGCCTGAATAGGTTCGCTCTTCGTATCCGCCACTTCGGTAGTGTGTTGGACAATTGTCGTGAACACCGAGCCAGGGTCCTCACGTAAACAAATGGAGGGGGTTGGTGGAGGTGACACAGATGTTACCTTCTCGACATCGCAATTATCCTCCTCGGTTTGAGGCCCCTTCACACGAAACAGCCTCTTCAGCGCGCGCTTGACAATTGCAACAAAATACTTTTGTTTTGTTCTCAATTGCTTTTGTACTTCCTCGTCGACGATGTCGGGTCCATTAAAGTCCATTTCCACAAGAGTGGATCCCCCGAGTGGAAATAATGTAATCTAGAAGATAACAGATTTGTTGTGTTGAAAAAGGAGGAACTCAATGGAAACATACGATCCACATCAGGATGAAGACGGACAAATAAGCAATAGCCAAGTTTTGATCAGATGTGCCATTGAACGGAGTGGTGGCCATGACGCTCATGAGGATGGATGTTGCTATAGGAATCGAGGTACATTGTCGGTGGGGGCATGGGAGTAAATAGATTGGTGGACCGGTACCCACGAATGTCTCCAATATTGCCCCACCCGCCAGCTACTAGTATACCATATCGAAACCGGTGTGGAACCCAAAATAGCTGCTTGATTATCCATGATATCGCGATACCAATCGCTTCGTACAGAAGTGCGACAAAGATGAGAGGTCCTAGATAGGAATGCAATGAGCCGTGATTTGAAAAGTATTGTTTTATTTCTGACCGAGTGCGCCGATGTTGGAAGAACTGAAGGCCGGGACGATCTTGGAGAATAAGAGACTTGGTAGGGTGACGTTCTTTACCGGTGAATTCTTCCTATCAATGAATTTATGATGTAGCACAACTTACAAGTACCATTTGCCCAGCACCGCGAGATGCCACAGCAGGTAGAAGTCCCGCCTTTGTAATGGCGAAGCCGGCCGCGACGCATAAAAACCTGTTTCACAAGATACCACCAGTCTCGAGGGAAAAATAAAGTGGGCGGATCGAACATACAGGCGGATGAGTGGTTGAACAGATACCCAGATCAGCTCGCCAATGGGGATCATGAGTGGGTAAAGGGAAAGGCTGAAAATCTGGCGAGGGAAATTAGGGTTAAAGTACTGGTGCCAGAGAGCCGAGTCACGGCACTCGACGGAGATTATACGATTTTCATGGGTCTTATGGGAACCTTGGAATGCTCCAAGGGTACAGTGTTCAGTCTGAGACACTCAACCGAGATTGCGGAAATAAAAAGCGCCCTCCGACTCCATCGCTAAAGGCATTGAATATCAGATATGCATTGACTTCAATTGTGCTCTTCAGTGTGGGTCCAAGATGATGTACATGAGATGGGCTAACTCGTCGCCGTATGGAACTGTGACGAGACATCTGCCCCACATGAATTGGGTGCCTGAAAACCTTTACACCTAAATAGGGTTTGAGTGGCAGATCAGATAAAGAATCAGGGCGGAACTTGCCAACCATGTCCAAACAGCTTCTATCCAATTCTTCGGTCGCGGGTCGTCATGCCTAGTAGTAATAAGGATCTCGTTAGAGAGACCACCCGGGTCCGAGAAATGCGAAAACGGACGTAATAGCATCAATCTCAGACACTCCTGATTTAAAGTCCATTTCGCTTGTTTTGACGAGAGGCGCTCTTGTGATCACTTTTGCGGATACGTAGAGGACCGGAAATAGCATGATAGGAAGGTATGTTGTCATGAAAGTTGCTATGGACCATTCACCCCTCAAGAAAACTTCCCAGGCGCTAAACTATTCCGATAAATCGTGTTAACGCAAACAGGAAAACAGGAAAGGAGAATGGTGGTTAATAATATTTCTGGAAAAATGAAGAGAATAAACGCACAAACATAGTGGCAGCAGATGCACACACGGCCCACCAAGCCGCATATGGCTGAAGCCTTGATTGATATGGGAGTTGCCTCCTATCAAAATTTTGGGCACGCAAGCCACTGTAGAATCGGAGGTAAGTGACACCAATTCCGAACCATGTGGTCAACCCGCAGGTGGCAGTCATGCTGGAGAACCAAGTGAAAACCATGCCGGAGCTGCTACCTACAGCCATGTAGGCAAGAAGTGAGAAGCAAGCACAAAAGGCAACAGATATGTAAGGCAACCCCGATCTGGACGTTCGCAAGAATATTTTAGGAGCACTGCGGGATGCTGCAAGACCATCTGAGTAGATCGGAGGTCAGTAGCTGGCAGAATGCATGAAAGTAAGATAATTACATAATCCACGGGATGCAATGTAGAGATCACCGGAAGCTGCAGACCATGCCGAAGATAGTATTGCGGCGTTAACCACCTGTGTATATATACATTTTCCAACAACGCTATCTAGGGAATTTGAAAGTTTCCACTGACCGATGGCAGGCCTTTAATACCAGCTCGGTTGATGGCAATGACGAATGGAGCTGCGGATGCATTTTCGGAGTCGAGATTTAACAAAGAGTCGTTCGATGGCACCAGTAATCCGATAACAAAGACTCCGCCGATATAGAATACGAGAATGCGGAAGTATATTCGTCGGACTGCTTTCGGAACATTACGACGAGGATTTTTGGCTTCTGCAGCTGCCATCTGTCATTTACAAGAAATATTAGAGCAACTATGGGGAAAACGGGAAGACATACAGCAACCACCTCCGCGCCAACATACGCGAATGCTGCTTGGGTAACGGCACGGGACCAACCCAGAAAGTGCCCTTTTGCGCCTTGTATGCCATCAAATTCAACGAAAGGTCCTGGATTCATCCAATACCGAAATCCAATTCGATCATGGTTTGGGCCTCCACCTAGATCAAGGACAATGCCCAAGATGATCATCCCGGTGATCGTGACTATTTTGATCGAACTATGGGATGTTATTGGCAAAGAAATTAACTGCGAGACTAACGCATACCAGAACCAAAACTCTGCTTCTCCGTACGCTCCTGAACATCGTTAGGATGGTGCTACATTTAGTCACAATCCCAGCGAGGCACTCACCAACACCGAATACGTTGATAACCACTACAACAATCAGGCACATAGTGATCCAAACTGCGCTATTGATCTTTTGGTCCCAAAAGCCAATAACGGTGGCGGCAGCAGATAATTCGGCTGCGGGGCGATCAAGACGGATGCATACGACAAAGATTAGTTATGTACCAGGAAGTGTCAACTATGCATAAGTCGAATTCGCGATCAACTGTATGCGGGTGCAAATCATCGAAACATCAATACCGTCCAGTTATACCACAGATTCCAGCCCAACGCGAAGGCGAAAGCGGGATCAACAAAGCGTTCGGCCAGCTTGATATGGCCACCTGCGACGGGGAGATATGCGATCATTTCACCAACCGAAATCTGACAGGATGTAAGCTTCCAAAGCGGCGATCATCACACACGCCCACCATAACAGAGTAACAAATTGTCCCCACAAAGATGTACCCTAGCAATATGCCGACAGGACCAGCATTCATCAATGCAGAGGCAGTGCCTAGAAACAATCCAGTGCCGATAACGCCACCAAGGCTAAAGACGATCACACATGAGTGATTCAAGGAGGATCCACACTAGCGCTATACCTTATCATGGCCAGATGCCGGTTCTTCAGCTTGCGGCTCAACGAGGTGAGTGGTACTGGTGGGTTATTGTTTTTTTGTGCGGACTCAGCATCGATGTTGTATTTTGCTTTCTTTTGTGCGACGTCGTCCTCTAGGCTCATGTTGTGAGTGTAGTTTGGGGGCAGGGCTTGAGGTTGTTGCCTCTTTAAATAACCAAGACCTATCGTCCTCGTGACATCTCTGCTGGTAGCGACGATAAGCATGATAGTCCGTCGTCTGTCCCACGTACGCATATTATAAAAAGATGTTTTTCCGCGACCGTAACGTGGATCTGCCACCAGGTGTCAGGCTGGGACGAGGTGAAGTCATCACGAATAGGCCAATCTCGGCAGCGACCATGATTTACCGACCACAGATCTCCAGCATGTCGCATGGATGCGTTATAATGCAATTACGAGTATAGGTTTGTGGGCTGGTCGAATGAGGACACCAGCACTGAGGTGACACCCGGCCAAAGTTGTGTTGCTCCGAACAAATGTTTCTAGATGCGTGGGTCACGTGGTCGACACCGATTCGAAGTTATAGGGCAACGGTTTCACGAGACACACGTTGAACAGCACAGTGACCAGCAAAGGTCGGCAGACTTCCGCCACGCTCGGCCACCACCGAGCACAAGAAATTTAAACACACCAACCATCGAACTAACGGGTACCAATGTCGTTATATGAGAGTCCTTCTGTCCTCAGCGTCCAGACATCTGGTACATTCTCATATTTCAGGTTTACCTGGCGGTCATGACTAACGCTCGGAGAAGTGACTTTAGATTCAGTGGAACCTTTGCGGCAAGTCAGACTACTCTCAGCTCTCAGAAGCGGTTTGTGACTCCACATCAGCGCGACCTTCTCGACGCTCACGAGGACGGCTTCCAGGAGATCCCACTCTTATTCACCCCTTCCTGACCGAAATCGGAAAGGAAAGACGCAACTCGATCGATGGCGACCTTAACATCGGTGCTGCAGCCTTGCATCTTGCTATTCGGTGTGCCAGTGGTGTGTGCAGTGCCAGCTCCAAGAGTGTCATTTAATCTGAGGAAGGAACTCGTCTGCAGTGGAAACCGTGCAGCTTTTATTGTCACACAGGGCTATTTCACCCAACGGTATACATCCCCCGGCAAGTCGAACAACTCCCCTCCACCTCGCTGCATCGCTCGGACGCGCCGAAATTGTGTCTCTTCTTCTCGATCAGCCGGGGATAGATGACAGCCTCCGAGATAGCCAAGGACGCACGTGCAAAGATGTAGCAAAAGGGATCGAAGTCATTAAAGTCCTGCAAGGTAAGTTCCGTTTCTCCAGTCTTTTGTCTTGTCCATTCCTCATCCTCCTTAGATTCCCGTTCTTTCCTGAACGCGTCGTTCAGATCATTGCTTCACTCATATGCACTCTCCCCTCTGAAGTCACAGCCCAGCTCAGCTCTTGTATCACTCCTAGAATCACCGCGCGCAAAGGGGATTGATCTCTCTTATCTTGATGACACGACCGGAACTTCTCTGCTACACGAAGCAGCACGCCGCAAAGATTTGCGGTTTATCGAACTTGTTGTACGCGCAGGAGCAGACGTCTTCGTGCGAGACAGGAGAGGAAAGATGACCTACGATGGCCTAGGCAAGGACGATCGTGTGAGAGTTTTCTTACGCCAATGTAGGTTTCTCCTCTGTCTTCCCAGCGCTTTTCTAAAGGACCGTAGTTGCAAACCATGATCAGTCACTCATCGACACGCCAATTTCTGAGCCACCTATCCTGAAAGGATACTTGAACAAATACACTAACGTTGCCAAGGGGTATAACACCCGGTGGTTTGTGCTGAAGGACGGTATTCTTTCATGTGTGTATGAATGAATTATCGTTATGGCATATTTTTTGATGCGGTTTTTAGACTATAAACACCAGGAAGACGAAAGCATTGCCAGTAGAGGTGCCATTTCGATGAAGACGGCTATCCTCAAAACTGGAACAGGTGCCGAAAAAACACGTTTCGAAGTTTTCTCCACACCTGCGCGCGGTAACACAACGGGTACCCAGAAGTGGTACATGCGGGCAAACCATCCTGTGGAGGCTGCGCGCTGGACACAGGCAATCAGCAAGAGCATTGAATGGTCCCGACGCGAGGCGGATAAGGGTCTTGTAGCCCGTCGGAGCACAGACAGTGACAAGAGCGCTTTACGACCATCAAAGGTCCGGACGAGCTTTCAATCAGGGTTGTCTTCTGCGATGAAAGAACTTGGAACACAAAGTCTGCGAGGAGATCAGGCATCTCTGATGGACACGACTGAAGAGGATGTTCCAATTGTCGGAGATGTTCCCAAGGATAGCATCCAAGCTCTTGACGAGGAAGAGACTGAGGACGTTGCGAATCAACACGATAGTTCGGCTGCGTCAGAAATAACCCAAATCCACCCTCCCTACGGCAGCACATTCGATTTGCATGGGAATTCCGTTGCAGCGCAGATGGATCTCACTATACAGCTCCTGTCCGGATTATCTCTCCCATCGGATGCCTCTCCACGTACGCACGAGCTTCGAGATGGTTTGAAGGAGTCCGTCACCACGGTTCAGTCGATGATAAACGAGTATCTGCAGATGGCTAAAGAAAGGGAGGAATGGTGGAGGTCGCAACTCCAACGGGAGCGCGAGCGACAAACGGTATGGGAAGAAAGCTTGCAAATCGTCGTTCGTGAAGGAGAGGCGCTTGAGAGAGAGCTCCGAGCTCGTTCACGCAAACGCGGAAGCAGATTTTTCGACACGGGGTTGCAAGACGCGGGGTCTGCGACAGTGAGGCAACGACCTCTATCGTTACCTGGTGCCCCATCTACGCTACCTTCGGCTCAGACCTCTGCCTACTTTACGGTTGCCGAAACACCTCCCGTTTCGTTGACTCCCGACTCCTCCTTTGATGCTCCTCAGTCGCCCATACCGTTGACTCCCACACAGCGCCGAATATCACGGTTAGCATTACCGTCTTACTGCGCGGGGAACGAGATCGAGGACCATGATACTGACGAAGAAGACGAATTTTTCGATGCTATCGAGTCGGGTAATCTCCCAAACCTCGTCGTCAGCGAGTTGCTTGCCAGCCCCACGCATTCCACGACTACATTGCCACTTACTATCAACTTGGAGCCTTTCTTGGGGTACAAACATTTAAGATCCGAGCTCCCCATTGGAAGGGATAACAGGCCATCTACCAGCCTCTGGTCCGTTTTGAAGCACAGCATTGGGAAGGATTTGACGAGGATAAGCTTTCCTGTATTTTTCAACGAACCCACGAGCATGCTGCAGCGAATGGTTGGTGGCCATATCCCCTGATTCCTTGCTTTGTGAACTCGCATTTTTACAGGCTGAAGACATGGAATTTTCCGAATGCCGTGAGTGTTTGTTTAAATGACTGTTGATATAGTTTTAAGTCTCGTCCCTTGTAGTCGACGTAGCTGTCCAGCAGGAAGACCCTCATCGTCGTATAGCATTCGTCGCCGCCTTTGCGATGTCTAACTATTCGTCTACGATTGGACGCATAGCAAAGCCATTCAACCCGATGCTTGTGAGCAAGCCTTTTGATACATTGAACATACACTGAGTCCTTCTAGAGTGAAACCTTCGAATATGTGAGACTAGATAAGGAATATCGATATGTGTCCGAGCAAGTCAGCCACCACCCACCGATATCCGCATGTTGGGCTGAATCCCCTAATTGGCATTATTTCGGCGAGGTATGGCAAGAGTCGTTGAGCCGACACGACGAAGCTAATTTTCCGTAGGTAGATGCACAAAACAAATTCATGGGCAAGTCTTTCGAGATCCGACCTACCGGCGTTGCACATGCCGAACTTTTATTACCTGAGGAGTGGGCACCGGATTATCCCAAGGCTGCAAGTGTCAGCGGCAACAGAAAGGTGGTAGAGCACTATTCATGGAAGAAGGTCACTACGAGCGTTTCCGGTTTCATCCTTGGGTCCCCCACCATCGACCATTATGGTGACATGATTGTCAGTTCGCGGGCACTTTGTCTGTTGAATTTCGCTGAATTGGACTGAGCCCAGGTTACGAACCATCGCACCGGAGATCAGTGCACCCTAACATTTAAGCCTCGAGGATGGCGAGGCAAGGATGCATTTGAGATTTCCGGATCCGTTAGCAATTCAGACGGCGAAGTCACGTATGAAATTGCTGGTCGCTGGAACAGTCAGCTCATTTGCCGTGCTGTTGGTACTGGTAGCGGGTTTCTACACCCCGACGCGACTGTGAGCGGGCCCGCATCTCCGAATTACATGGCAGAGTATATCTTGTTATGGAGAAATTCTGAGAAACCGCCTGCGCCTTTTAACCTCACTCCTTTTGCGGTGACACTCAATGACTGCCCCGAGGATACACTCAAGCGGTTCCTGTGCCCGACTGACTGTCGCCTTCGCCCTGATCAGCGCGCGTTCGAGATGGGCAAGTACGAACGTGCAAATGAGCTGAAGATGCAGCAGGAGGAGAAACAACGGACCACACGACGCGCACGAGAGGACGGCCGGCTACCATCCCACCAACCAAGGTGGTTCTCCGCAGAGACGGATGGCGATACAGGGGAGCGCGTATGGACGCCTTCACGTGTAGGTGGTTTGATTGAATACTGGGTGGAACGGGAGAAAGTATGGAAGGAGGGTGGCAATCGATCATGGAAGGATGTAGACCCTATCTTCATCGAGGACATACCTTAAACTTGGATCTAGATCGTCGGGCTTGTTAATTATGGTAGAGTACTAAGCTTCAACTATTACTGAATCTAAGCATTTACTGCAGGCTAGGTGGATTGGATTGGATATGCCCATCATGAGATGGAATATAACCCAAACCACCGTAGGTTTAGAAGAAATGGTCTTGGCGCCTCAGGTGTGTCCATTTCCTGCTGAAGGTGCACTGACTCAATATTTCGTTCGGTCGTGCGGAGGGAAGGTCACGGCGTCAATCCCCATCTATCTTATCCACATGGGGGGAAGAATGGTTGATACCTGTTCTCCCTCTTCAAGTCCAACAACCAAGGTCGATCGTCGCTTCGATGGCTCAGTTGGCTAGAGCGCAGGTCTCATACGTTTGTATGACCAGGCAACCCCTGGGCAATCCTGAGGTCGCAAGTTCGAGCCTTGCTCGGAGCAGTCTATTTTTGTATTTTGTTGCCTGGGAGCTACTATCTATG
This sequence comes from Heimioporus aff. retisporus, assembly GCA_038094615.1. Lineage (NCBI taxonomy): Eukaryota > Fungi > Basidiomycota > Agaricomycetes > Boletales > Boletaceae > Heimioporus > Heimioporus aff. retisporus. The sequence goes on along the minus strand of JBBPUI010000189.1, from coordinate 11,139 downwards.
CTTGATGGCATGAGAAACCTGATGGTCTCATGGGGACGCTACTAAGACACATCCGAATCCCAGCATGCCCGCACATCCACACCCCGCGTCAAACGACATGGACAAGCTCGGACTTGCGACCGCGCTTGCCAAGGCGCGCAAGAGCTACCAAGAGGGGGGCATTCCTATCGGCGCCGCGCTCGTCTTTCATGGCGGCGGTAGCGCCTCGGGAACAGCCAACGCAGCCGTCCTAGAGTGCGCTCACAATCAACGCATCCAAAAATCGTCCCCCACGTTACACGCCGAGATCGCCGCCCTCGAGGATGCTGGACGACAAAAGGCGGACGTGTATAAGAAATCAAGCATGGTGCGTACGTGATCGCTCATTCTGCCCGTTCGTCCAAGCTAACTGCCGCGGGGGTTTCACACAGTACACGACGCTGAGGTGAGAACGCATCCTCGTTTTGCGGTGCTTGCGGAACTGGTATTGCCCTCTTTCATTTTTGAATAGTCCATGCCTCATGTGTACCGGCGCCATCTTGCTGTACAAAATACCCCGTGTCGTCATCGGGGAAAATACCAACTGGATGGGAGGTGAAGACCTGCTCAAGAAGAATGGCGTCGAGGTCGTTGTCTTGGACGATCCGGAATGTAGAGAGCTCATGGAGAGATACATCAAGGAGAAACCGGAGGTAAGCCCAACGGCAATGTTTTATTGGAAACCCGTAGTCGTTAAATCTATGAAAAAAATGCAGGACTGGAATGAGGATATCGGGGAATGAAACTTAGTGTTTGTCTACCTTCTATCTCTAGAGGGTAAATGATTACGATTGCCTGACGAACGAAACGACGACATACGGGGATCATAGTGCTGGAATGGTCGCAGTGACTGCCTCCCCAAAGCCGTCTTTTGTGATTTCCCGGAAATTGGCTTCTAGAGCGCCGTTACTGGATATGATTGCTTGCACTTGTACGGTCGCTTTGCCCTTGACAGGGCTCTGGGGTGACAGCGACAAGGAAGCTAGATATGCTTCCTTAGTCAGCGTCTTTTCTTTTACTTCTTCGAGTTCCTCCTCTTCTTGTACTTCTTCCTCGTCGATTTGTGGAGGTTTTACGTGGTCTACCTTGATACCTTCCTTCACTTCCCACAGCTCGAAACCGACTCTAGTGTCCGCCTCGCTGGCATCTACCTCAAACACCAAATTTCTACGACAAGGCAGGGGCGTCTCTTTGAGGACGAGAGGTATCCAGATACCTCCCAAAGACCCTGTGGAATCCTCTTGAGGAACGAGCAGGCCGATCGTCCGACTGGTGGCAGCGACACTTGCCACCTCGCTCCCTTTGTTGAATTCGCCCAACAACGCACCCGATGACTCCTGGGCAAATGACACAAACAGGTGTGCCTGCAAGGCACATCCTCGCGCGAGGATCGTGGTAGGATCACCAACGCCACCGCCAACGACGGTCCCCGCCTTGAACGGAGTGATGACGGACTCGGAAAAGCCCTGTAATAAGGTTTCGTCCAAGCCAGGAAGCGAGGCTGACCCTCCAATATACACGATCTCATCGATGTCATAGAGGTCAATCTCGGCACTTTCTGCCAACTCCTTGACCTTAGCATACACCTTGTCATAAACAGACCGCACTTCCATGTCGAATCGGAGGCGATTGATCGACCCAGTGTAGTCCAGGCCATCTTTGAGCGACTCGACCGAACAGGTTGCAGCGCCCGGGCTGGCGCTTAAGGTGCGCTTCGTATGTTCCACCGCGAGGCGGAGTTTTGCCTCGGCACGCTTATCTTGCGGATCAGTTGCGGGTGCCACCGTCAGAGGTGTTTTCATTTTTTTGGTGAATTCTTTGGCGAAGAATCGGATAAGTTTTGAGTCGATCTCGTCCCCACCGATGGTAGGATCCGAGAGAGTAGCTAAGGTATAGGCGAGCCCCTCGCGAATAGACAAAAGGGAGAGTTCGAGAGAGGATGCGCCGAGATCGACGATGAGCTGTGTTCGATCGCTGGGAAGATCATCCGAGTCCGCGTTTTCGGAGGTGCAGACGGCGACCGCGCCAGCGTCATCGAGAAGTTGGAGGACTTGTATCTCGGCTTGGGCGGCAGCGTTAGAGAGAGCTTCCCTTTGAGCGGCGTCGAACCATGAGGGTACGCCGATGACGGCACCAACGACTTTTCTCCCCAGGAAGTCCTCAGCAGATTGACAGAGGGAGCGAAGGAAGATGGTGGTAACTTCAGAGACAGTGAGGATTCGCTCAACCTCGATCGGTTCGGAACGCGGTGTTGCTACTTGCGATGCCGCAGGCGTGTTGGCTGCAGTGACCGGCAAGGGCGTGGGGGCAGGTTGAAGGACTTTGACTTTATACGCGGGCGTATCGGGCAAGGTAGGGTGTTGAATGACGGGGGTGGAGACTGAAAGCTGGTCCTGCGGAACTTCTGAGAATCTGTCAAAATTTTCCATGAAAAAGACGCATCAAGGACGACTAGCAGAACGCACTTTTTTCCAAGGAGATTACGAAAGCCGGTGATGGTGTTGTGCGCGTTTTTGACGAGCTGTTGCTTGGCCTGGTTTCCGATGTACTGTGATCGTGCACGATCGTTAGGATAGATAGAGGCTAGCACTGGCTGTTGCGCACCATCTCTTCGCCGTGGAAAGCCAGTGCACACGCAATCTGGCGTTCACCGTCTTCGTTGGCAATGCATTCTGCAACACCTTCCTAGCTCGTGAAAGGGCGTTGGTGATCGTTGGAGACGCGCGGTGGGACTGAACGGACCTTTGTGAACACAGCGATGGATGCGTACGAGTTCCCGAAATTTATGCCAACTATGGAGGGCGTAGAAAACTCTGCGGGTGTCTGAGCGCTTCCGTTTGGAACGTTTGGGCCGTTCTGTGGCATGTTTTACCCGTGACACCAGAATGTGGATGTTTTTTTCTAGCGTGTGGCTGAAAAACATAAGCGCCGTCCTTTATCAGATTAGACCCATCACCGCCATTTCCCGCGCCGAAGATCGTCTGCAGGCCATCCAGAATATTTGCGCTCTCAACCTTCTTCCTGATTGAACCACAATCACGCTGTAAAAATTAGCGCCGAACATTCAAAAATTGCTGTGGACAGTGTCCTAGCATGCACGTATCATTCTTTGGATCGCAGGCACACCGCACGAACATACTGCAACACATGTACCCCGCTACCCCGTGTTGAAAACTCGTCCTATGGGTACCCATCGAATAATGGTACAAGATGGGTGGGCGATAATTTACGCGTCGTTCAATCATTGCCTACCACGGGCGAATGGCGGTCTCAATAGTACTCTCTTCCGGGATCGATAATCGTACGGACATTCGCACATATATCCTCTGTTCGTGACTCGGCAGGATCGTGCTGGTCATGGAGCCAGAGGCAGATGATCTATTCCTCTCCAGGGCGGGCGTTTTGGCAAGGGGCGGGGACACACGGCTACCACCCTCGCGGCTGGCTTCCCTTCTCTTCTTCTTTGACGGTAGTACCGCTGGGCTGTTTCCATCCGTCCAGTCGCTCACTCGCACCCCACTCGTCATCACGGCACATCCTTTGCGACCATCGAAACCCCTTCCTGGGGAAGTGCTCTACCGTCGCTACCGTTGGTTGGCGAGATGCTCGAATTCACCTACTTTGATGTCGGCGGAGGAGACGAAATTACCCCATATTTGGCAGCTTTCCATAGATGGCAGAACGACGATCGGGTGAGCAACGGATAGAACCTTTAAGCGTGGGACTCTCGAACACGTAGAAAATATTTACACCGAATATTGGATGATCCTGGAGTCCTTCCAATCGTGATGAGCTAGTATGGGGAGTTCATGGGGTACACAGAAATCGACTACGTCAAGGTGAGGCACTAATCCGCTCAGTGAAACACACTGACTTACATTTTCAAAGAGGGCCACGTAGCGGCATAGATCCCGCAGAGTGCAAAGGATTGGGGCTGAGGTGTGCATGAACTTGTTGGAGAAGAGTGATTTAGAGGCCGGGAACGATGTGGGTGCACGGGATGCCTGCAGCAATGAGATTCTGGTGCTTTTGCTATAGCGCAAGCCTGGTACCGCTCCATCCTTCACTACGTCTTTCTGGCAGGTCGTAGGACAGAACATGCGGCCACGGAACCGAGGACCCAGAACGGAGCCATGATATAGATCGGCCCGTACTCCAAAATACACGCAGAAACGGTGAGACACGTCGATATTGCACAAGAGGGCTCAGCTTGTTCCAGATTCTTGACTTTTCATACAAACGCTCTGTGTTAATGGCTCTTCCACGCGAGCGCTTGAAGATGGATCTGCTCTGATATAACCAGATTCCGTTGAACAACCTCGGTGCTATGCTGGGGCCACGATCTAGGGTAAAATGTAGCTCTACTAGCAGATCACAATGTTGACCTGTACGTATGAAGAATCAGTGATGCCCTTACTCTTCCCATGAGTCGGGACTGGAAGATATTCCAGCATTATCACGAAGCATACAGGAATTCTGAATTTCCAGCCTCGTGAGCTCTGATGGGCGTGGGGAAGGTAACTAAATGAATACATACCATCATGGATGCACTTCAGGGGCGCACATGTTCAATGTGCACCGGAGTTGAGGTCATATAACCTTTCTGTCCGTTATATCTTCGGGCTCTGCCATTCCAAAGAGCCAGTGGGTTGAGTGCAAGGTCGCCGCACCCTCACGTTCCGAGTCTGTTGATACAAACTTGTCGCTCGTGCTGCTCACATGTATTACAACCAGATTCAAATTCTATAGTAAAAGAAAATATGATCATAAAAACATGATGTGCAACTTTAGAGGCGAGCAGGCTCATCGTGCCTGCGCCCGTGGGCCGTGATGGGTATACCCGCCAACTCGCAGGTGGAAACCGTACCGCTAGCTGCGTGTCAAGGCACGAGGAAGGGTAAGTGATGAGTAGCGCGGACGCATAATGTATCAAAGGTGCATGTAAGCGCAAGAGAGAACCGTGCGTAGTGAGGCACGAGGGTGTGTACGGTAATGCGGGCAAGTACGAGCGGGAGAGGCGGCGGCGAAAGCGCATACTAAAAGGGTGCGAGGGTGCGAGAGCGTCACGGGCGGGCGAATTGGACTCGAGCGACTTCTGGCAGGCGGAGTTTCAAGGCGACGCGACGTCCATCGCAGCAGGGGTCGCGCTGGAGTCGCTGATTAATCACGATCACGTGTATCGCCACGTGATTACCCCCTCTTGTAGCCCGTTTCCTCGCGCGCTTCTCACTCATGGCGAATTGTCCTCATCAGTCGGACCTATCGAAGCTCGGGGAGCCAAAGCTTAGCCAGTTAGTTCATCGTGAGGAGTGTACGCAGTGCTTTGACAACCAGGTGCGCCGCGATCCTGTCATCGCGTCCAAACATCATCATACTGAGCGTTCGTGACTAGGACGGAGTCGACGGCATTGACGTCTGCCTCACTTGCTTCAACGGCGCGTGCCTTGGTCTGGATCGCCACCACGCGCGCATCCACGTCGCACGATCGGGGCATACATTCAGCCTCAACGTCAAACGGAGACCAAAACAGAAACCCAACAATCGCGTGCGTATCCCCATCGTTCGCCACGCCCACGCTTAGTATCATCAGGGAGACGATGAGCCTCCGGCAAAGATCACCAAACTTGCGATCGTTCAGGAACGCGAGGAGGACAAATACGACCATTATACGTCGCTCAGGTGCTGGAAATGTGATGCTGAGAATGGGGCAAAGATCGTGGCGGACGAAGTTACCGTACGCACCGTCCTATCGTTGAGGTGGACATTTTGCATACATATCCCTTCTTGGGTCAGACAAAACGTTTGACGGACGGGGTCATGCAGTCGCTCTCGTCCGCACGTCAATCAGAAGTCAAGGCCTGGGAGGAGGAAATCGTGTTTTGTGAACATACCCTTACTCTCGATCAGCAAGCCAGCGGGGCCATTCCTCCAGAAGGTGGGTATTCGATATTCAATGTGCTCGGACGTCGTCCTAACCACTGACAAAGGATTGGCCCACTGTGCCTCTTGCGAGCTGACGTCCAATCTTTGGCTTTGCTTGTCTTGTGGTGCACTTGGTTGTGGACGCCAGCAGTATGGTGGCATTAGTGGAAATAGTCACGCGTTGGCACACTTTAATGCGACTCAGCATCCGGTTTGTGTAAAGCTAGGGACGATCACACCGGAAGGTGGAGCAGGTACGGTACCAACGCTTTTTAGACAAACTGGCTAAGCCTTGTTGCAGATGTCTACTGCTACGCTTGTAACGATGCACGTCTGGATCCCGAGGTGGGGTCCCACCTCGCTGCATTCGGGATCAACGTAATGTCTCAGAAGAAGACAGAAAAAAGCATGACAGAGCTGGTAAGGCATTGTCGCTCTGGGAACCATTTCCAGATACTCATGTTACATGTAGCAAATCGAACAGAACTTGGCTTTCGACTTTTCTCTCACAGCCGAGGACGGAAGCGCTCTGAAGCCTCTTTTTGGTCCCGGGACCACTGGACTCGGCAATCTTGGAAATAGGTGGGGTTCACGATTACAGTACGTATATTTGTTGACCGCATTCCCTCAAGTTGTTATATGGCCTCTGTTTTGCAAACATTATTTTCTCTTGCCCCCTTTCAACAACGATATTATCGACAGCTGTCACCAGACCTATCACAGGAATATGTGTCTGAGTCTGGTTCGGTGCACTGGGCACTTTGTGACCAGTCGCTTCCCGCGGACTGTCTCGAGTGTCAGCTATTCAAGCTAGCGGACGGTCTTTTGAGTGGACGATATTCTAAACCGCACACGGAGAAACGTCCGTTGAGCCATTCCTACGACTGCCATCGAAACTAACGTATACCGTATATACAGCACCCCCAGATCCACTTGCACATCCTGCACCGGAGCATACACCTTGGCAGACCGGTCTCAAGCCTGCCGGGTTTAAGGCTCTTGTTGGCAAAGGCCACGCGGAGTTTGCAACCATGCGGCAACAGGATGCGGAAGAGTTCTTTGGGCATTTGCTTACGGTAATCAGACGGCACAACCACCAGGCGAGAGGTGGCCAATCAGGTAAGCGTTTGTTGGTGTTGATAGCCGCCCATGTGCAACGTTTTAACAGAGGGCGAGCCAACGGAAATATTCGCGTTCGGTTTGGAACAACGTTTGGAATGTTTGGGATGCCATCGCGTCAGATACCGCGTAGATAGCACAGATGTCTTGAGCCTCGGCGTCCCGGCGATGGAGATTTCGGAAGGAGGGAACGTCTCATACGCCTCTGTTCCATTGAAGTCATGCCTCGATTATTTCCTAGGACAAACGGGACAGGAAACACTGGAATACCAGTGTGAGGCAGGGTGCGGGAAAACGCAGGCGATCAGACAGACGAAGTTCGCAACGTTCCCCGACGTGCTAGTTATTCATGCAAAGAAATTCCAGCTCAAGAATTGGGTTCCTACGAAACTAGGTAAGTTCTGATTCACCTTTCTCGTCGATACGATTATAGATGTGATCACAGATATCCCCATTATTCCGCCCGAGCAGGACCTTGTGTTAGATGGATACATCGGCAAAGGACTACAACCAGGCGAGGAAGAGTTGCCGAGTGCTTCCACCTCCACCTCCACACCTTCACTTCCGCATTTTGACGAGGAAGCGATGGCCCAACTGGAGGGTATGGGCTTCCCGCTAGTAAGGTGCCAAAAAGCGATGCTCGCAACCGGAAATTCTGGCGCTGAGGCTGCTATGGAATGGCTATTCAGCCACATGGATGACCCTGGTGCGCAGAGCCTCACCAAACCAAAAGACATGGTTGACCGATTTCTAGACATCGATGAACCCATTCAGACGGGCTCGGCAATAGGAGGTCTGAATGCTCCAGAACCCTCGGCGGAACACATCACGCAATTGGCGGACATGGGCTTTACGAGTGCACAGGCTCGCAAAGCACTCCTAGAAACGGTGCGTACGTTCATGCAGCCTGTTACTTCTCGATTCGACTGACGTCACTCAGGACGGAAATCTTGAACGCGCAGTCGACTGGTTGTTCAACCACCCTGACGACACTGGCGAGATCATGCACTCCACAGCGTCGACCACCACTCAACCTAAGACTCCCGGGTCTGTGACTCTGCCGGTGACCTATCAACTCAAGGCGTTTATTTCGCACAAGGGCCCAAGCGTACATTCTGGTCATTATGTCGCACACGTTCGGTTGGCGCGTTCACGGCAGACGGATGCGATGGAAGTAGACGTAGATGCGAATGATGACTGGGTGCTGTTCAATGACGAGAAGGTGGTGTTGGCTGATCCGACGAGCACAGAGGAGCTGAAGAAACTAGCATACATGTACGTGTTCGAGAGAAGATCTGCGTAAGCCCCGTAGGGACGTAGTCGCTTTGAATTTCACCGTCGTTACGCAACACAATTTCTTGCATCCCCATCACAACAACTATTTGTCCTGCCTAGAGCATGTCTCAGGGCAAATCATCGCATCGATGACAGCTGTCCACGATGGAGCACTCTCTTTTGAAATGTTCTAGCTTGTGGGACCAAGTTTTTCGCTTTATTCGTCGAAATGACGGGCGGACTCGGTAGTCAGGCTATTCATCTGCAGTCAGTATTTTTTTGGTTGACCCAATTGCACTCATGATTGGTTTCCGCCTTGTTTCTTCCAGCTTCTGAAACGCTCCCGCATGGAACAATCGCCGGCGCATACGAGCGCAGCGCTCAACGTGATTGTGATTGCCTGTGCGTATCTTACCTCTGCGTTGTCCGAGCGCGTTTGAAAGCTCTCCTCATCTAAACGTGGTCGTACAGCGGCATCGCTCCTCGCCATGATCATGGACTTTTTGTGGTTGTTGCGCGATGAAATCAAGTATGTATGGCCGTGAGTTGATTTCAGGTTGGCTTGCGCGTGCGTCTTGACCCGAATATCCATCCATGCGTCTCGATGCGCGCGTGCCAAATGCACCGTTTCAAACGTGCAGGCAGGTTCGTTTGGCTTGGGCACCAAGGACGTACTTGCTGATGCGATATCTGGGTATCACCGGACAGATGTACGTCGCCCTGCTTCGGTTCCTCCTATGCCAGCCAACTGACGGATGGTGGTGTCAATACCGACGCTGACGCACGGCATCTCTTCTGGCGATCAGATTCAACGTCTACTTTGCCGCGCGGATCTATCTCGGGACGTACACCTCCGAAGCTGGCTGCCGCATGTGGTTTCTTTTCCAAGCGGCTCACGTGCAGTTGCACCTCGGTTGCGTGGAGGCTTTGCTCGTGCGGCATGGTACGTTTCCCCATCAGTTTGTTTCGTGTCTGGCTCCTCCCCCCCTTCACATCGCTACTCAGAGATGTGGCTCACCGTTCGCTTTTGTGCAAAACAAAGTCAAGGCCCTTTTCTTACGCAACCAAATGATCACCATGCTTCTCAACTTCTTTATCGTCGGACAAATCGTGTCCCTGGCTCTCAGCCTCGGACTAACCTTTCCCTCGAGCAAACACACGGGATCGTGTTTGGTGGTCAAAGGCAACCCCAACGTTGGCATCTTTAGGCATGTTTTTCTAATAATCGGATGTGGTTTGCGCGCCTCATGTTGTGAATCTCTGCCAGCGCGACAACGTTGACGACCCACTTGGTCCTCCTGATGATGACAATTTGGAGGTATGTCCGGACGCCCGCGAAATGGAGACGAGGGTTTGGGTGGCAAGTTCACCGGGATTCGGCAGGGTCGATGTTAGGAATTTCAGGCGCGTATCGAAGATCGCTTTCGCTGTGTAAGGAGCGTGTGATTGAAGTGCAAGACTAATGTACGGATGGAACAGGAGCTATGCTATTCATGACCCTCTGTGCGTTTAGAGTGATTGGCACGCATGTTACGAATGGTAATACGACTTACTAGTGAGTGAATGACTTTGGTGTGGATTTTGATTTTGGTTCATCTCTGGCCGTCTTGAACAGCTGGTTTGTAGCCATCCTCTGGATATCTGTAAGCATGCTCTCTCCATCTGTGAAAAATGCTCACATCCGCCGTGCATGACACATGGTATTACATATTTATAGATGGGGAGAATCACTGTAAATCTTGAAAAGGAGCTGGCTGCACGGAGGAGTGGGGATGCACATATTTGTCATGGATCTGTGCACCTGACATCACAGATCGAAATGAGTGAGGTGGAGGTGGCGATAGCATGTGATATCAATGAGCGACATCAACAGAAGAATGGGACAGCAACATCAGCGAGTTTGGTGTCGTCGCCTTCTCAATGATGGACAGGATGACTTTATTTGTATCAATGTTCAATGCTGGTGTACAAGTGCACCTGGGTGTCACCATTTAGTGTTGCCACGAGGTGAACCGAGGTGAATTGAAGTGACAATTTGGGCTGCATCAGGAAAATGATGGCACACTTACCCAACCTTATTCATGCTTTCTCTGCCCTGTAAGCTGGCATTAAGCAGCAGGCAGAAAAAGCATTCCAAGGCCAAAATAAGCCAGGTCTTCAACTTATCTTGCATCTTTTTTCATGCTTAGAAAGTGAAAAGTAGTAAATTATTATTTCTATCATGCTTGTATTGACAAGTAGAAAAGGTTAATTAAGCAGTGAAAAAGGCCTGATCAGACAAAAGAAGAAAAGGGTAATAAAAGTGGGAATAATGCACAATGCAGCATAGAATCAGTTGGGCCATGGGGTGAGATGATCCAGATATGATTGAAAAAAACAGATAAGAATGTATGAGACTACCTAGGTAATACTAGGTAACAATTTAAGCCCTACCCTAGGGTTTATACATTTTTTCAATAGACATATATGATAGATTGTGGCCTTCCTGGGACTGCCAGATATGCACACAGATGAATTGTACAGCCACATGCTCGCCAGTGTTGGAGTGGCCGTCCTGGGACGGCCACCTATACAGCAGGACATGGTGCACAGCCACATGTCGGGCTATGTAGATATGGCAGGGGAGCGAGCGGCCGAAGGTCGCGAGCGGATACAAGGTTGCGTGGAGAAGAAGGATAAAACCCAGAGGTAAAAGCCTGCAGCTCCTGATTGCTGCAAGCGGCCTTTTCGGAATTATCCTCATCAGACCAATGGGTTGTTTCGAACAGGTGATCTCATGCACCTATATATTGGATACGTGAGAAA
>JBBPUI010000188.1:0-30675 GCA_038094615.1 Heimioporus aff. retisporus | reverse complement strand
CTAGTTACACCGACGACTCGTCCATGTCTCAATTCCTCGCTGTATAGTAGAACCCAACACACGTTCTGTCCATCACAATGCACACAGCTGGAAGTCCAGCCGGTGCGTGTTCCATTTCACGGCCCACTGGAGCGAGTACTATGCTCAGTCAGGGTAACCCGTAGTAGCACGACAAGACTCCGATGACAGCTCGTTACAGTGTTTCCAGTGTCCGTCGACATCGCCCTCCAGCTCTCCTGATCGTTCCGAGTGCAACAATGCCACAACTTTGCATCCCCCAGGTCATTATTCCCAACCACGCGCTGCATCGCCTTCTACTGGCTCCTTAACAACCGGTGCTCTTCGCCGCCGGACCAGCACCCCTTCCCAAGGAGGCACTGACAGAAGACGTCTCGCTATCGTGGAAATGCCAGACACACGCGCATCGTTGGTTCAAGATCGGTACACTAGACCTGCAATTCGGCCTTCCGTCTCCGGTGGCGGTTCACCGAATAATTTGCGCTCCTGCCTCGAGCCCCATCTAGTGGGGCTAGCATTGGTTGCACCGCCTGACGCGTCCCCTCAGCGTTACTCGGAATCGACACCTACCAGGGCCGCTCCTGTGCCAAAGCTGCAGCCTTCCATTCCTGTCAGCCATCCTCCACCCAGCAACCACGCACGATCATCCTCGGACGTCCTGGATGCCTTCTCAAGAGGTGCCGGTCACGCACCCCGTAAATCTTCGCATGACGTCGTCGTCGCAACGGCCAACTTCCCTAGATCTACGTCGGTCCCACAGGAACCAACGAACCCTCCCGATTCGCTCAGACTACCAGTATTCCAGATACCGCAGTCAAAGTCGCCGTCCCCCAGGCCTTCCGAAATATCTGACTCGGGCTGTTCAGCTCACCGCGCACGCCAAAGGAAAGATGCCCTTGTTCCTGGCGTCAGCCCCATTGGAGAAGTCAAGGATTTCTTCACTCCTGTACGAACACCAAGCATAGGCGAGTCAAAACATATAAGCGAACGCGTTGCTACCCCCATTGTTATCAATTTCTTTCCTCAGTCCCCTTCACCTGTATTTTCAAGTCCGCACTCTAGCATGCAAGACTTCATGTCTCCCAGAACTAATCCCTCTACTCCTATGACCCCTTCAACTGCATTGACCTCACCCACCACGATACCTTCTCCATACCTGCAATACCAGCCCGGCCTGCATGCCACTGCAGGACCACTTCCTCCTCCACCACAGATTGTCTTTAATTTTGACTCCAAGGTTCCCCCACCTCCACGACCTCCCAGACATTCACCTGTTCGAAGGAAAGATGACATAGAAGCTGTGAAGCAGGCACTACAACTACCACCCCATGTTACTGCTGCCCTCAGTACTAAACCCCTGCCTGTGTCAGCCCATAGAGGAGACTCATCTCCATGCTCGCCAAGGATGGCTATAACGGACCCTCCCTCGGCTACTCCACCTGCGGACAGTCCCCCGAGGTATGCAGTTTCTTTTTGTCGTACAGCCTCGTCTGAGTAAACCTTTGGGTCAGCTCACGTGAAAGTTTGAATTCTGATTTCAGGCCTCACCACGTTCGAGAGGGAGCATTTCCTCCGTCAAGAATATGCACATTGGATTCTGATACTCTGAGTACACCGCACGAGGAGATCGCTACATCATTGCCCCGGTTTGATTCAATGGACGACCTCGTAGCTTCCATTGGTCTTGCTATCGATGATATGGGGATCATGAGTTCCTGTGATGTTCCTCCACCAACCGTTGTCGAACCTCCGCGTGGATATGAAGGACAGCATGGCGGAAAAGGTTTGGACATTCGTCGCGCTGACAATCCCCGGCCCGGTTCCAATCATGGTCATACTCCAGAGCGGCCTCATACTTGCCCGGATGTGAACTCGGCAGAAGAAGCAGTGCCACCTGTTCCAGCCAAAAATGATCTTCCATACCTAGATACGAAGTCACTGAAGAACGCACTAAACATTAAGCGTTTCTCGTCCCTACCACGCACGCCATCTTTAATGTCGCTTAACCGACCCTCTGTTGGAAGCAAGCGCTCGTCTGGTACACCCCCGTCTTTGATTGCCCGGTCGATGTCACACCCAAGACCATTAATGCGGAAGATGAAGTCGACACATCCACCTGCAATGTACTTTGCAGATGTGATCGTGAAACGCACTGCCCTGGAACGATCAATAGGTTATACCCGCAAAATTAACGAACTATATAACTGTGACTGCGGTCTGGGTGATTGGATTGCCGAGACGAGGTACAAAGGTGGGTTGGATCATCATTTTGCGACACCCGGCTGATGTGGCGTAACCCGTAGCTCTCCATCCCCAGACGTCGGGGAAACGCTCCAATATTAATGCATCAAGTGGACCTCGCGCTCCATCTACCTCTTCCCCATCCATTGCACCGCGTCATATCTCCCAATCGTCCACTGACTCAGGCGTCACATTCCCAAGACGAGCGGATGCTTACTCCGCGACTGATCTTGCCCCGCGTGCTGCTGGTGATTCCAGCCTGCCCAATTCCCCGCCCCCACTTCCTTATCCTGGATTAGCTGCGGCATCCCGTCCTTCCCGAGCATCTACGATGATTGCAACATCGTCTTCCTCATCCAGTCGTTCGGCTGTGTCCCCTTCAGTCGTAAAGTCCCCTGGCAACTTCTTCGCTTCCCTTGGGCGCAGGGCAAGCCTCAGGAAGGAGAAGCCTCTGACCCCTCCATCCCCGGTGAAGAGACTATCCAAGAGCCCTCCAAAGATCGGGAATGAGCAACTTGGTTCCCGCGCAGCAAACCCACTACCTGTCGCACCGTCTGTCCCAGGCGGTCCGCGCGCCCCGCCCAATCGGATGCAAAGGTCGCAGACAATTGTTGTTACTTCCCAGAATTCTATGAATGAAACAAGTCCGCAACGTTCTAGCACAGTGTCACGCGGGCCCTCCCTTTCTGATAGCCAGGGGAGTCCGCAACGACACACTAGTTTGGTTTCAGGGGTGGAGTTTAACCGACAGGTTGATAAACTCGCCGCACTGTTGCCGAGGGCAGACAGAAACGTGCTTGCTATTTACCTACGCCGTGCAGGCCAGGATATATTGGCCATCGGACAATACCTTGAGGATGAGAAGAATGGTACACTCCGATACGAGTGATACTATTTTAAATTTTTCACTTCTCCTTTATGCTAACGAACCTGGTACTGATATACATCGCACGCTATTTGCACTATTCCTGTTGATACGTCCATCTGCATCTGCTTGGTTTGCTATTCTAACTTAATCTACGGGTAGTTCCTGATATGAGGGCATGATTCATCGCGCGGGCCGGAATCCTCTTCTTGTTGAGAGATCGAACACTATAATAGATGATGAAAACAAGCGTCAAATATAGACATATCTCACGGACGCCGTTGCTGAGCTGGCTGCGACTTTCCGGAGCCTGTTCCCCATCCACTTGAACCGGGTTGTCCTCTAACGGCCTTCGGAGGAAGCAAATTTTCCACTTCGTGGGTACTGTCAGACCTATCAGAAATGCTGTTGGCCTTGAAGTAGCGGTCCCCAATGTTCAGCGAAGGAGGACGGTGTATATAGGCAGCCCGACCCGGTGCGCTAGAAGGTGGTATCACTGGCAGTCCTGCACGCCCCTGTTGAATTCCAATGCTTCCTTTTGTAGCGCGATTCACCAGAGGCGTCCGTTGTATCTAGTGGATCATAACTGAGTGTTTGGATAGGTTTAAGTCAGCCCGAATTACCCCGATAGCCTCCATGCCGCCCACAACGGCTCCTATGTCAACCTCTCCCCGGGCCGCTGTCTGTCTCGGTTGATGGTCGAGAGAACGATGAGAATGACCAAGACCCTGCATAGGAGGTTGGATTGTGCAAGAAGCATCAGGGCCGAGCAGAGCCCTTCTCTTCACTCTGTCAAGTTGAGCCTGGAATGGTTTTTATTAGGTAGAAGTCGACCCAAGATCGACCAATTTTACCTTGAGTTTCTGGTACTCCTTCTCTCGCTCTCTGGACGTATCCTGCAGCTCACGGACTCTCCGACGTTCCAACTCGAGGTCTCTCTCCAGCTCTGTTTTACAGATCAAGGGGTCAATCACGAAATCTGAGTCGTGTCATCTTTACCTGCGACCTTGCCCCCAAGAAGGTTAATCTCCCCGTTGGCTATGGTTGCAGATGACAAGCTTTGGTAACACTACCGTGACAGGACCGCGTACCTTCCCTAATGACGTTTTCCAGTTGTTTCTGCAGCTGAGCATTCTTATCATTTAAATTTCGGGTCACGGCGAGCTGGAACGAACTGCATGGATGGCGCAAGTGCAGGACACAAGATGGAAGATCAAATTGGCGCACTTTTCTTGATTTATCTGATACTGCCAGAACGACAGTGCGCTTTCCAACGGTGAACCTCAAATATAAAAGGATCTGAACGGCACCAACCGAGTGCAGATCTCCATGATGATAGAAGGGCTCAGCCCCGAGAGAACGGACTTGCAGGGGGATCAAAGGATGTAAGACGTTGGCGGATGTCCACACACCGTTTTGTAGTCGTTGGTTGGATGCAGACAACAAACCTTTTTTTCTTGTCAAATCAAACCTATAGTCACGAACTTAGCTTATTACCACCACGTCATCCCTATTGAAGGTAGTGGTATTTTGGACACAGAACTGTGAAATCGAATAAATTGACGCACGGCTCCGTAAGCGATGTTTCGCAAGCTGTATGTATGAGCGAATGATCGAGTGCTTGCAATGACTTTCACCTGGACAAAGACGAGATAGATTGAACAGCTCGTTGGCACATTCCACTAGTTTGCAGTAGATTGTCGTGGAATGCTACGGAAGTCATGGCGAACGACGTACGACAAAATATATGCGAGCCTATCCTCGTGGTAATCCTTCATCTGGTTTTCTTTGAGAGTAATTGGTGACTTACATGTCGTCTGGAGATTGCAGTTTTCGACGGGATGATCAGAAATGGCAGGGCAGGTAGATTCCCTGGCATGCCAGTGGTTCATACGTACCACTACCGCTTTTTCGACCAGAGATTTCCTGCAGTTGAGCCGATTACACTTTAGATCGGAATCCATTGATCAAGTGGTACAGTACTACTGTAAGTCCAGTCCAAGTCTTACGAAAAATCGACATTGTGTTACGTAATTGTACGGCACTCCAGGTGCGAGTAATCTATGTAAGAGACATGCTAGGCAGGTACACAATAGAAGATGAGTAGCAGTAAGTAATAGTATCGCCAGCAAGCGTCCCTTCAGAAATCCCAGGAAGTCAACAGGAATAATAATTAGTAGGTGCCAATGTGATCGTATAAGTCCCGAAAGTTTATCATGGTCTCCATGTGTGTCGAGCTGGTGTATTTGGTATGCTTATCCTAGAGCGGTGAGTAGGTGGTTTTGAAGGCGTCATCGGTCTGATTGGCGGTCCATCGGGGTTC
This sequence comes from Heimioporus aff. retisporus, assembly GCA_038094615.1. Classification (NCBI taxonomy): domain Eukaryota; kingdom Fungi; phylum Basidiomycota; class Agaricomycetes; order Boletales; family Boletaceae; genus Heimioporus; species Heimioporus aff. retisporus. The sequence goes on along the minus strand of JBBPUI010000188.1, from coordinate 25,228 downwards.
GCACGCCGAAGAAATTGCAAAGGCGCCAACGGTGAGCCAGATGAAGAGGAGGACTTCACAGTAAGTGGGCTGCGAGCGCTGGGCGTGGAAAGGGTGAAAGAGGGAAGGGCGGATGGTTCCGGCGTACGTGGAGGTGGGGGAGAGGTAATGATTTCTGGCGCTTCAAATAGGGTTGCAGCGCTGATCCACTTTTCCTCCCTAGAACCGAACCGAGGCGAGCCAAATTGTGGAGATTCAGGAGCCATTATTCGGAATTGATCTGCAAAATGATCCTTGATGAATCTGATATAACATTAGCGTCATTAAGGAGCGGCTATTCACGAATCATGACATACTTGGATAGTTCTTGCCAGCCACCCCCAACACGAACCATTACAGTCTGCGATCGAAGAATTCGGCAGAAGCATAATCTTGGCTCTTCGTCACCAATCCAATATTTACCGCTCTGATCCTTCCAAGTATCAGCAACAACTTCGACGTTGATATTCACCGGAAGTTTGTTAACCACATCCCCAACGGCTACATCAAGCTTATTTTGTGGATTGGCAACATACGTTTTCTTCGGGGCTGGCTGGATTCGACGAGGAGGGGTTTGAAGCCTGTTTGCTACCGGGAACGATTGTCTCGGTGCGCGGGCCCAAGTTGACATGGATGAGGAGGGTCGGGTTGGGTTCGTTCGGGAGCCTGACGACATCTCCGATGGTGTGGGAGACACCCGGGACCTACTTAGCGCCCGTGGTCGTACTGTTAACAAGGGACTCGGGGCAGGGCTGGGGACGTTGGACGACATACTGGCCGTGCGCTGCCTAGACGCAAAAGTGGAGCTGTATATGGAAGGCGAGAAGGCCGGTGATGTAGAGGTGATGGGGCCCGAAACAGAGCGTGTGATGTCTACTGATGCCATCGATAATTTGCTAGACGGGCGACGATGACCGTTTGAGGAGCCAGATAACGCACGCCGAGAGGACGCGAGATCTGGAGTAAGAAGCTTGCCTCCGCTTGACCCGCCCGCCGAGAGGTTTGAGTACCTACTGACTTTTCCACTTTGAGAAGGTCTAGGAACGTTTGGACGATCGGATCCCGAATGAGAGCTGACAACAGAAACAGATGCACGGCTGTTTCGACCAGAGCTGACAATACTCGACGATCGGGATTTCTTGCCTCCGACTCTGTCATTAGCCATATCCTCTAGTTCTAGCCAGGTTTGCTGAACGCGTTGGTATTCATGAACCGCGCGAGGATCATCGTTAATTGATCCGTAGTATGTTGTCACCTGTGTAAACATTCGCCTGGTGAACCCAATCCGAGCATTAAGCTGTTGCTCCGGAGGTAGGCGGGGCGCAGAGATGTGTGTACTCGACAGTGGTCCTGCAGGAGCCGCCGGATAACTGTCGATGTGTTCCAGAAGATCACTCAAAGCCATGTCGCAGCTGCGGGCGACATCCGCGAGATCGGCCAACTGGCGAATGCGATGCATAAGCTCCTGTGAAGCATCTAGTTCACTCTTCAGCGAACGGAGTTCCAACTCAGCGGCTGGTGAAGAAACGGAGGGGGGCAAGGCTGTGAAAGCGGAAAGAATCGTAGTAAAACGCGCGTTCATCTTCCCATATTCGTCCAAGGTCGGTAATTGCGACGCAAACAGTGATGTAGCCATCGGTCGCGCAATTTCATTGATGTTGATTGACCTTAAACCTTTTCTCAGAGCAATTATCTTGTCGAACAATTCGTCTCTCTCTTGATTTTTGACGGACGGTGAAGGAGCTATCCGTAGGCCAAATATATCTGGGAACAAAAGTCACCACCGCGATGATCACAATCGAATAGCACAAACCTTCATCCGGATTGTGAGGTGTACTTGGCAGAGCAAAGACAGTCGAGTCCTGCCTCTGGGGAAGCGTATCAGGCCGTTCGGTGACTGTGTTCCCCCTTGGCCCGAACACTTCTGCGTCTTTACAGTCCAGGGCCTTTGTACCATTTCCTTCTACTGGGATTGACCCGGCTTCTCGCAGGTTAACAGAAGCCATTTGTTGTTCTCCCTGCCGTGTTTGCGTTTGAACAAGCGCCTCCTGCTGTCCCCGTTTTATCTGTTCCTGATGACCTCTCTCAGCTTCGTCGTGTATAGCTGCTTGCCGAGCCAGTATTTCGACCGTCTGTTCACTACGCCTCTTCTGCTCGACTGGAAGGTGTTCTACCTCCAGGCGGAGTGCTTTGTCCAAGAGCTCGCGTTCTTCCTGTTGTCTTTTCTCCTCTGCTTCTCGCTCATGCTGGATACGCAGAACTTCAAGCCGTTGCGACTCCACGAGAATGGCTTCCGACATTTCCCCCCTAACTGCGGCGGCCCTATCGCCCCAAGCGTTTACCCTAATCTCTAGATCATCCACACCTCGTCGGCGCGAAGAGAGCAACTTTTCATAGAAATGTAAGTCATGTGAGGCTGGTATGGATTCCATGTGGCGAATGGATGCCCTGATCAAAGACAGGGAATGAGATAGGCGGGAGCGGTGTTGAACACAATGCCGTTCAACAGCTTGGGACATTTTCTGCAAATCTTGCAATGTAAGCTTAGTCTCGGGCATCGAGGTAACAGAGAGTGACAAGGTATCAAGCTCTTGAGTGACTTCACGCAGATCGCGAGTGGCCGAGCATATTGCAGAATCAACACCTTTCGCCATACAAGCGAGCCGAAGATGGTCGGCTCTGCGATGTAAGTTCTCCAACCCTCCTGTCAGCCTCACTACGAGGAAGTTGGAATCTGCGCGAACACTGTCATCAAGGCTGTTGAGCGAAAAAGGAAGCTCGATAGCAATGGGCAATGCGAGACTGGCAAGTCGAGTGTCGGTAGAAGAGAACTTTTTGCGAGTAAAGGTGGTGCCTTGGTCGGGAAGGTTTTGAGAGACAAGGGGCACACGACGAGGAACTTCGTCGACAAAACCCTGCACTGCATTACAGAGGGAATCGGTATCTAGCTGACGCTCCGACTGTGTCTTGGAAGTGTGTTCAAGTGGCAGCTTGCCGGATAACGCATCTTCAATGGTGGTGTCATATCGAATCAGGAGATCTTCAATCCGGACCTGTAACTCGTCCACTTCCTCCCGGAGTGAAGTCATGACCGCAGATTGAGATTTGATGGCGGCCAAGAGTTGTACCATCTGGCTGACGTTCTCTAATCGACTGACGAGTCCGTTGTGTGTCTGAGTGAGGAAGGCATCCAAGGACATCTCGAGCGAACCCGATAGGGAGGCCAAGGGCACCGCCACGTCTTGTGAAAGGGTCTCCCGTACTGTAACGAGTTGTTCAAGCACGTCTGGAGAAGAGACAATGGGATCCAGGTTACGAGAGCGAGGCGTTTCGGGAGTCATGGGACCCGCGTGAGATCCACTCAGAGGTTTCCATTTCTCCATTTCTATTGTTTCACCGACAACGTTCTGAATATTCTCCAACATTTTCAGAGATTCTTCCATAACCAACCATATCTTCCTGACGACTCTGAGGTGTCCTACTCGTGTGTTAGTCTGCCCGACGAGAACACGCAATCCCTCCCGTGCGACCACCAAACCATCCAATACAGACGCTGCACGCTGCTTGAAGGAGAGATCGACCCAAGGCCGGTTTGAGTTGAGGAATGCTAGCTGGTAGGAAGAGAGTAGCTTGTCGGCGGCAGAACTGGCTTGTTCAGCTTCTTCCAATAAAGATGGAAGCAAGGCAAGGAAGGCACCATGTGCGGTAGGTTGTATACAAGTTTCGGATGACAGGTCTGGTGGTGATCCATCCCCTTCATAGGTGGAAACGCCATGCGAAAGACGATCAATGACGGAATTAAACTTCGACAATAGCTCGTTCGCAGACTGAGAAAGTAAATCAACTTCCTTGACGGCCTCGTAATTGCAACGGTACTCTTTAGCAAGAGCCTCCACCCTAGCGACCAAGTCTGCAGCAGTTGCGAATTCTGTGGATAATTGCTGGACTAGGGCATCATTAAACGACAGTTGATCTAGGAACAATGAATGGGTGGGCCGGGGGAATACGCCAAGACTACACATTGGGTCTCCACGAAGGGTGAGGCGCTTGACAAGAGTATCGACCCGAGAAGTAAAGCTTGAACTCTGCCGAGAGGTGGGATGATAGAGTATTGCGGTCTCTATTTCTTCCAAGAGAGTCTGCGCCGCGCTCTGATCTTTCATGGTCTCGACATAGAGCTCGTCTGCCCTACCGAGAAAGTTATATGGAGAGGCCTCGAGAAGAACGGAAGTCGCTCACTTGCGCCATTGCATTACGACGTCCATGACAAACTTGCTAACATCCTCCATCTCATTAATACCCTTCTCTTCGAGCCTATCCTGCTCGTCTAGGAGTTCCTCCGGAACAGGCCGTCGACTGTTATCTATTAATTTGTCCAGGGCTTTTCCTGCGGCAGCAATCCTTCCGTGTCGCAAGGAAGACGTTTTTCCAGCAAACTGAGCCGCGTCACGGGAGAGCAATTCCGCAAGCTTGAAGCGTGCAGTGCGAGAGAAACCGGTATTGGAAGTTGCGGAAGTGTCGGAAGCCATAGAAGCGACAGAACCTCTACGCGCAGAGGGCCGTTCTTCGTGCTTGGTCATGACTTCGTAGATAGACGAGGACCATCGAGCGCGAGACGCAAGGAATACCCCGATGTCAGCAAGAAGCTTCTTGAGATCCGCCCATGCAGCAACACGGTGTTCTTCCCAAGTGAGCCGAACACCGAGAAGGTCAAGGTTTTCTGAGCGGTCGCGGAGGAGATGAAGGAGCTTGTCGAGTTCGTAGATGGTCGTGAGAGTGAGCTCGATGAGATCGGTGTCCTCCGGAGAGAGATGGCGCTGGGTCGCAGCTGTGACACATCTGTAAAGTGGGAAAACGGAGGAAAGGTATGGCTCATACCTTTTGTAAACTTTCTAAGCTTCTTGAGCTCACCGGAGTCGAAAATTTCGGTCTCTTTCTCAATCCTGTCGTGTTCTGCCAACCAGTCTCGGAGCTGTTCCCGGGAAGGTAGGCCAGGCACGGCATCGGCAGAGGTACCGACGGCATCAATACCAACGAAGACTTGGATGGGAGGTAGCTGCTCGAGAAACTAAGGAAGAGGATGAGAAAAGAAAGCTAAGTCGGAGGTACGGTGGAGACTCACTTTGATTTTTTCCTCGATCCATGCTTTTCGTTCGCTAAACGCCTGAAGCTCGATGACTTCGTGAGACTCTAAAGTTTCCTTCTCCTTGTCGTCAAGGTCCGGGATGAGCTGGGGTGCGTCTGTGTGCTCGTTGCCAACAAGTGTGGGTTGGGAGACTGCGGGAAGTGGGGAGGCCATATCCGGGGCTAGACCTAATTTGCTGTCAAGTCAGAGGGGTGACGTGGGTCGATCAGCCAAAGACACTGGGCATCGCCAGGTTGAGCCCGGGTATCGATTCGACTAGCTTGTCGTCGTCGCCGTCGCTGTCGTGTTCGACCTGGTCCTCGCGCTGCAGTGATATCCAAAACGTGTGTAACCTACAACATTATTACCTAAGCACTCATACGATGGATCAATCCAATGCCCTCCTCAGACGTCCTGCCGTCACCACTGTGGTCCTCCTCACCGCCCTCCTCGTTCCCGTCGTCGCCCTCCCTTATGCCCTCACCCGCAGACGTATCTCACACCTTACCCGACAAATCGACCACCTCATCGCTGCCAATGGCGAACTTCAGAGTGCCATCGCAAACTCTGCACGCGACATCGCCCTCAGACAGGAAGAACTGGCACGTGCAACATCCCTCCTTGACAAGTCTAGGAGCGACATTTCCCTCCTGCGCCGCGATGTATCACAGACACAGGTCCGGCTGAATTCGTTCCACTCTGCCGCCCGCGCAGAGTTACAGACCCTCTTGGATGAGGGCAAGCTAACGAGGCAAGCTCAGCCTGCCAGTGCTATCACAACGTGCACTCCATATCCACCGCTTATACTGTGTCTTTCAGACAGCATCTCGAATTGTTTCCCCAGCTTGGCTTATCGTTAGCCGACGTTGCGGCATTCATGCATGAGGTCGAGCTCAACCAGGTTATCCCCTCATCCGCCACCCACAACCACGGTATCGAGAGGTTGCGTACGTTAGCTCTCAGGCTCCAGATCTCATCCACATCACACAAGGTGGGTTACTCCATAGAATACCGGGCATTCAATATACCTCGTTTGATTAGGTTCAGTCATGATATCGTCGTCGTAGTACTTTGCCGATTTACGGCAAGTATCTACCACTGTAGTGTTGCGAGCATTTTCTATGGATCATTATATATAAAGTTGCTGCTCGGAAACGTGATACCGAAACGATGAAGGTGAAACAGGTTATGAGCCGGAATGAGCTTTGCTACGACTCAGTACATGTCACTAATCATTACATACACAACGCATGAATATAGAGCTCGGCAACATGTCATCGATCATGAGACGATTCTCAGGAAAATAACCAAAGCTTGTACCACTTGCGTTTTTTCTTTGGGGGAGGAGGGATCGGCTTTGGTGTTGGAGGAGGCGGTAATCTAGGGGTGCCATCAGGTACAAGTCATATCCTGGGTTGTGCACGTACTCGTCCACATGCACTGCATAGTCCTTGCGCAAAGACGTCATTGCCTGAGTAATCTGGGCTTGGTGAGACAGACGGATGTTGTTAGGAATGGAAAGCCTCCGCCTCCAAATAGCAACGCTATTTCCGGAGGGAGAGGGAAGGAAGACAAAGACAATGATATGCATAGCCGGATTGTAGTAGCCGACCGACTCCTGCAAGATTCGATCCATGGTCCGTTGGATTTGGTTCCAGGTGACCCAATCAAAGGCCGGTTCGCTGGGAGAGTGGACAGATCGATAGGCAGCATTGACAACCAAGGCCCCTCGTTCTCGTGTTTGCAAGAATTTTTGCAGCTAAGAAAACATGAGACACTCGAGATGTACACGTCGAAGAGCCAGCTCACACCAAACGATGCGATCCCAAATGACATGGTGTTTATCCAATGTAAAAGAGACGAGACTCGTTCGTCTTTTTCTGGTGAAAATAACCAGTGGAAACGGTCCGAAGCCTTGCGTTGCTTGTCAAAAAAAGCGCGCTGTACACTTTTTAATGCTTCGCCCCTTGACTCGACGAAATGAAAATCTGTTATCCGTTGCATCGCGGCGCGGCCTGGTTCGCTCTCCGTGGATGGCGTGGTGCCCGAGTACGCATACGAGAGGGTCTTTGACATCGGTATTGTGGATAATCCAAGCTTGTTCTGCGGTAGAGCGTTGACGGTAAAATTATCGACTACGGCCGAGGGGGCAACTGAATGGGCCGAAGAAGGGGGCACAGACCCTCGCCCCGCACTAGAAGAGAAGTGAACCCTACGATCCCAAGCATCCGGCGCCGAGTCCTGTTCTTCTTCGTCGTGCAAATCACGCCATCCATCGCCAAGGCCCCATACATCATGCGCGTCTTCTTGGGGTCGCCCATCCTCCTTCTGTGGCTGTGGCATTGGAAAACCTCCCTTCGCGCCCTTCTTACTTCCTTGTTCGTAGTGTTGAACATACGATCGACGACGCTCGTGCTGTTGTTGCGGTTGTCGTTGCCCGATCTGAGAAGATTGATGCTGCCAGCCATTCGTGGCAGTGGGTGGAACATGATAAGACTGCGGGTTCTGTGGCGGATTGTTCAGCAACTCGCTCAAAATCTGGGATTGTTCCGGTTGCGATAAAACCGCCCTGCTCCCAACGGAGTTCGGGAAGGATGGAACGGCGGGATCGAAAGTCACCTTAGCTAGCCTTTGCGCCTCCTCTCCCCAGCTTTGCCACCCACTGGCCGGTACTTGTGACGCTGGCCGAGGGCGAAGCGAATGCGCGGATACAGCATGGGCCCATGTCGCAGAGTGTTGTTGCTGACCCCATCTACCGTTACCACCGTTCCAATCATCGTATTCGTTCTCATCTTCCTGGTCGTCCCATCCATCGTCATCTGACCATTCATCATCTTTAGGGATCCAGGTATCTTGAGGGGGCTGTTGGGGCTTTGCGTGACCCCAGCTATTTGCCATTGAACTCTTGTGAGGACCAACGCTGGCACCGAATCCCGAGCCATGGTGGCTTGGTAACGAGGATAGAAATTGTTGCTGAGGATGGTGCAGGTTTGTATGATCTCTGCCACCACCAGTCTTCGTCCGGGTCGACTGAGGCAACGGAGGCATAGGTGATTGAATAACACCCGTTTCCCAGCCATCTTGAACATCTAAATCATCATTGCTATTTTCGGGCATATCAGCCGTCCAGCCATCGGCGGAGTGATTGACATTTTGCCATGACTCGTCCTCTGTACCTCCCACGGGGACACCTGAAAGGATTGCAATAATGGTCATCAGACCCGGGAGGACCTCGGGATCTTGCGTGATAGCGAAGCTAACCTGGGAGACCTCCAACTTCATCTTCCTCCTCAACCGTATCGATGGGTTCAGATGGATACTGGATATGGTGGGCGGAGGGCGGCGATATAATCACAGGCGGAGGGGGCGAAGAGGGAGGTGGGGCAATGGCAGGACCGGGCGCGACAGACTCCACTCTTTGCTTGCCCTTCTTCGCGGTGTTATTCTTGCCCATTCTCTGTACACTGCTGGGCCGGTATGCGATGACGCATACGCGAAGGAAATAAAAGCCTCAGGGTCTTTCCTGCCGATGGAAAGCGCGCAATATGTATAAAACCACTGCGGCACCTGCGGGCAACGTGCCCCACGAAGACAGGCTGAGGGCTGGAGAACGGCGGCCTCAACGGCTCCAAGCTTCGTCCCAATCCTGGACCGGCCTGCGATGGCAATATGGAAGGAAGCAAGAGTTTACACGAGATTTTCATTTACTAAACACCAATGCGGTCAGTGTCAACCGTAATAAACCATAACCCCATTTCGAGCGTTTTATATCCTTTTCACCACCTCATCCACGACTTCGGTTGTGCTGGCCCCCCCACCAAGGTCGGGCGTCAAGTATCTACCTTCTCTAATTACATCGTCTACTGCGTTCTCGATGCGAGCAGCACCGTCTCCATACCCGAGCTGGCGGAGCATCAGTGCCGCGGAGCGGATTGCAGCCAACGGGTTCGCGATGTTTTGACCAGCAATATCTGGGGCAGATCCGTGCACACTGAAGCATCTGGTGAGATCCTTTTACAACCCATCACGCGGAGAGCTCACGGTTCCCCCATAACGAAGCTATCCCCTGCGTTAATCGATGGCACGAGGCCAAGAGAACCAACAAGTGCTGCTGCTGCATCCCTGGATATGGAGTGAAGTCTGGACAGCATTCCGTGAAATATAACTCACGAAATAATATCACCGTAAAGATTGGGCGCGACCATCACATCGTAGATACTGTTTGGAATTGCTTGTCTATCTTTGGGAGAATGAACCTGAAAGGACTTACTGTGGTTCCCGGAATAACCTACGGATGGTCGGTGATAGTAAAGTAAAATGTAGACGGAACAGACCTATACACGGCACTGTCGACGAGTTGCTCTGCAACTGTGACATCATCGTATTTCCCGTCCATGCCTGGGAGTACGGGAATACCACGAACGGTCTCGCGGAAAAGGCCATCCGTGACGGAGAGTACGTTAGATTTGTGAATGATAGTGAGGTGCTGAGGTAGATAATTTAGCACGACGGATGAAACTTTGAATTTTGACAGACTTTGCGATTTCGAGTTGAGGCGATTTTGAAAGCCATCTCCCCAATACGGCGTGAAGCATGCTCTGTGATAAGCCGCGTCGCTCGGGTTTCTACACCTTTTTCCCCTACGGTTTGTGTTTCTTCTTTGACATACTGAATTCCTCAATTATGGTTGAGAATAAATTTGTTACGATAATGTCGAACTCACAAGACATTCGGTGTTTTCTCGAACAACTACGAGGTCAACTGCTGGCTGTTCACTCGGGGTAAGAGCCACCTGCCATCGAGTCTTTTGACTTCTCCCATCTGATTTTAGAAGAATCCAAAACTTACAGAAGACACAGGCCTGATGTTGGCATACAGGTCCATCTTCTTGCGTAAGGCTACAATGGGCGATGAATAGCCAACAACTTTGCGCGAAGGCGAGCTGAAACATTCAGGATTTGCACATTTGTACAGGGTACCTCATTTGAGGTATAACATACCTGACTGCTCCAAATAAGGCGCAATCACACCCGTTTTTCAACGCCTCCACTGTTTCGTCTGGAAGTGCAGTACCCGTCCTCTGGAAGCACTCGAAACCAGCAAGGAGGTCGATGAACTCAGTTTTTGGTATTGACGAACCCAACGCTTGGATCGCAGCTTTTGCACCCTTGTTGTAGAGGTCAGGGAGCGACGGAAACAAGAGTTGCAGTCATACTGGGAGAACTTCCCGACCAATCCCATCGGCAGGAATCATACCAATCTTGAGAGACGCTCTGGCAGTCGTAGCCATAGAGCGGAAGGGCGCGCCGAATGCCATTTTACTTGGTTGGTCGTAAAAGTAAATGGAAGTACATGCACGACTCCACGAGCCAGGCCATACACGGTCACGTGGTCCTCGCAATATATTGGCATCAGGATTCAAGACGCGTCAGGCAGTGAGCAAGCATGACGAGCCAGTGCGACTGCCAACACCACCACCAGTGCACGGTGTTGCTGGATAGCACCAACACACACTCTTGTGCACGGGATTCGCTGTCGGGGGATGTCCCCTCAAAACGAGGACCACCAACCCCGGAAGAAACGCCTCCCAAACGACCGCGTCTGACATGTCCAAACCACGATAAAGAAGCAAACGATGGCGACACGGGTTTCATTGTTCGTCGCGGTCATCACCACACGATATTTGGCTGGCTGCAAACATCCTCTCGACGCCCACCATCCAACTCTCTCCGAATTACACGTATGGACATCTTTCTGCTTGCTGCAACTGTACCGCCCATTGCTCATCCTTGTTTTGCTGTGTATAGTGCCTTCCAGCCTCATACTCCGGTCTTTCGTATCCTCACATAGATCTGACGTGTTCAGATGCTTCTCCCTCGTCGATCATACCATCATCACGCCACCTTATGCTTGCGCGTATTCTTATAGTAAGATAACTTACTCTTTGAATGATAAGCTCGCTCGAGTCTTTTGCATAGATGCCAAGAGTCGTGGACCTCCGCTTCTTGCTGTAGCCACAGAAGAGGGTTCTGTATCACTTATTAATACTTCCCGGCGTGACGATTGGGATTTCCGTAAGTCGTCGTTCCATTTTCTGGTGCACAAGCTCCACTGTCGTCCCCAGAAACTCAGAGAACAACTTTCCAACCCCACAAGAATGGTATATTCGACGTGAAATGGAGTCTGGACGATACCATGCTTGCAACAGCATCTGGGGATAAGAGCACACGAATTTCATCAGTCGAGACCCAAAGTACATTGCAGCTGCTTCAAACGCACACCAATTCTGTCAAGTGCATCGCATGGGATCCATCTCATCGTGACATTGTTGGCACAGGTAGTCGAGATGGGCAAATATGCGTTTGGGACCTCCGAATCGCGAGTAGCCGTGCAGGAGTCGGGGAAGGAATTTCAGTGTTGCAGCCGGTCATAGTCATCCATGGAGCACACGGCCAAGCAAAATTGAATGGTGGGCGCAGGAAGATCAACCCGCTTCCTCGGAGTGTCACGAGTATACTTTACTCCGACTCACGACCTCATGCTCTGATCAGCAGTGGATCATTTGACGGGTATGCCAAAACCAGCCATAGCGATGCGTTACGTTAATAATGTTCCTAGTATCCTGAACCTGTGGGATCTGCGTTTCGTGGTACGGGATAGTTCTAAGCAGCAGGAAAGACCCCCTTGTGCATCGTCACCTGACGACGTAACAACAATGAACGGGTCCTCTCGCCCCCGCGGGATCTCCAGTCTATGTGCTGGTTCCGGTCCAACTTCTGGACTCCTCTTCGCACTCGGGGCTGATTCTCGGCTATACACCTATTCGTCTCCATCCTTGATACCATTGCAAGCGGAGACGTACCCCAATCTTAGAACGTCTTTCTATGTTCGACTTACCAGTTCACCGTGTGGGCGGTGGCTCGCAAGCGGGTGTTCTGGAAAGACGGGCAGTTCATTCCTGTTCGATGTTGGCAATACCGCGACGCCTCGTTCAAGAGGATCACGGGCTGCTGCCGTGGAACTTCGTGGACAAACGGGCGAGGTTGGCGCCGTAGATTGGGCGCAAGAAACGCTGGCCACCTGTGCCGATGACGGCACAGTTCGGGTTTGGCGACCTGACTGCGATGTCTACCAAAAGTGTTTGTCGGATCCTGACGTGCAGAGATGGAATTGGAGTTGGAGTTGGTCACAAGAGATCGGTGATGAGTAGCGTCCAAACCATGAAGCAAGAACCGCCGCAAGACAGGAGTTACCCGGTGACTTAGTAAAGTTACTTATGTGTTCATTCATTCGTCATTTGGCAAACTCTGCCCCTGTGCATTCAAAATATAGTCGTCTTGCCCCTAAGGGTACATTTCTTCTGCTAGTTTTCATGTCAGGAGACACATTCAAGTCATTTGCTGTCCTTGGAGCTGGCACACTCGGTTCACCATTAGCCGAGGTTCGAATGTTACAGAATTTGGTAGTGGTTCGCTAACCTTTAATATTAGCTGCTGGTCAAGAACGGGGCGTCAGTCGTCGTGTTCACTCGCCCTTCCTCCAAGCATAGACACTTCCCTGAGGGCGCTAACCATGTGGCTCTCGATTTGACAGATGTCGCAGCGCTCACTGAGCAACTTCGGTTCCACAATTGCGAGGTGGTTATTTCAGCAATCAACCACGATCACCTCGCAGTCCAAGCGCGTACGTTGGAAGCGGCGAAGAATGCGGGCGTGAAACTATATGTTCCGTCTGAATATGGAATCCCATCTGATGGGCAAGACGGTATTTTGGGCGAAAAGAGTCAGTTTGTTGGTACGTGCATCACATCCTACGCATGGGTCAGATATTTCATGCCCCCTAGACCGGATGAAGTCAGCTGGAATACCATACACACGACTTTACGTATGGCCACATCTTCCTGTTGTTTACCGCGTCGGCTTACTGTGTGAAGGCGGGATTTCTGATGGAGTTTATCCCATTCTTCTTGGGAGTCGACTGGAACAAGGAAGCGATCCTGATCGGGAAGGGCGATAAACCCGCATCGTGGACATCACTTGTTGACCTGGCAGGTAATAATTCTCTTGGGGCGAAAATCATGTGATTCACATTTTGCAGGTTATTTGGCCTACATCCTCACGCATCTTCCTCCGCAACAGCTGAGCAATCGAACCCTTCGCATTGAGGGTGAACGTGCCTCTGTCCTTCAGGTCGCTAAGTATTATGGAAATTCCATCAAAATCGTGCATGCAGCCAAATTTCCGGACGAAATCGATAGCCCCAGACTCAGGGAGTACTGGCAAACGAAGACGGAAGCAGGAACGGGCACTGTGACATACAACATCAAGACGGATGAAGACGATTTCAAGCTTGACAACGAACTCTGGGCCGATCATCACTGGCTCACTGTGTACCAAACTCTTGGGTTGTAAGATGAATATCGGTTTCAAGATATGATATAATTTCCGTTCTGAAAGAAAGGCTGCGGAATTGTGATGTTTTCGTCAGTATCGCTACTCAATCATGTACCACCAAATGAAGTTACTTTATGCGGAGAAGCGGTTTTTGACCGTGTTTCTAGGAGGTTGAAATAGTAGCGAAGATGGTTCAAAGTCACACACCAGACTTGCGTTGATGACGGTGGAACAAACCACAATAGTAGTCAACGATCAATCTTGAACTGGGATCAAATTACAAAGCAATTAGGATACGCGCTTGCCACAGCATGGGTATACCAGGATCCGAGCAACCGTGCGATACTGAGATTATGGGAGATGCAAGAAACCGCTCTATTTCTTTTGGATAGCATTCACTAGCCTGAGTGTGGTCATGAGTAAGATGAGAGGAGGCATAAAAATAACTCACCAATCGAGACCTTCCTCTAAACCTTCGCCCTTCGTCGCACAGCTACCGCGCACACTCCACTGTCTCGCGGTCTCTGCGCCTGCAAGTCCCAATTGCTCACTAATTTCTTCTGGTTTCAACGCACCGCCTATGTCTTGTTTGTTGCAGAATACGAGAAGGGGTACGCCACTAAGTTCGTCTTCCGAGAGCATGGTCAACAGTTCGCTTCGGGAAATTCCAAGGCGGGAATGGTCGGATGCATCTATAACATAGACAATCGCGGATGTATTGGGAAAGTAACATCTCCAATATGGTCTATATGTGGTTAGCCCGGTACTGGGCCCAGATACAAATATGTTCTCACCGAATGCTCGACTGTCCCCCAAGATCCCACACCTGAAATTTGATATTCTTGTACTATTGCCGTCAAAAAAGAAAGTATGCAAAGATCAAGGTTTCGGCACACCTCCACGGTCTCGACATTAAACCCAATTGCTTCAAGTCCAAAGATGTCAGCCACACATCGGAGCAGTCCGATCTCGGTACTCACTGGGTATAGTCGAAACTACTTCGCCAATCTTGCTCGAGATGATGAGAAGAGTCAAATTTAGAGCCCCAGGAACTCATACCTGCAACCTGTACAGTATTGTGGTCTACGCGCACATGTAAGAGATAGGAGGCCTGTCAATCGATGCCAGGTCGTTCAGCATACCTTTCCGGCCGAATCAAGACCAAGCATTAATATACGGACATCCTGGTCCTTGCTCCACCGTACGAGCGATGCCAACGAGTTGAGCAACGAAGAGAATGTGAGGCCCATGAAGGAGAAAACAGTGAAAAACAGATCATACAATGGGCAGATTCCTTGAATTGGATTGTTTTCACACCCAAGCGTGAGAGCTCTTTGCCCACATCAGCCTCCTTTGTGCTGCTCGCTCTGGTGGGTAGCCGACTTGATATCAACATCCCCATCTTACATATACGTGCACTTGATGCTAGGAATGTGTCTCCAGATTTACTAGGTTCGAGGTTAAGCGCGGTAGAGGCAGAAAGTAGTCACCGGCACCCTCCATGGTAAAACTCAAGGATTCCGCGCCGACTCGGACATTCGAAGCGCCGTCAAATGCGTCGGGCAAAGTAAAGTCAAAGAAGCGGAGGCGGACTGACCACGAGGATGCACTACTACTCGACGAGCCCGTGGCAAATCCTCAGACGGATGCTGCTCAACTCGAGCTTCCAAAGAACAAAAAACACAAAGTAAGTAGTACCGCCGTACGTTAAATAGAACGGACCTCAAGGGGGTGTGGCGTCAGCTACCCTACCCGGATCCTACCAGGGACGAGTCACTCTCAGAGCAATCTCGTAAAGGTATGCATCAACCGTACTTGAAATCGACAAGATCGTCGAATTTGCTTTAGCGCTGTTGTATGCTTATGAACGATATCGAAAAGTTGAAGACTGGAAGTTTAGTAAAGCCAGACAGAACTGGCTGCTACGAAACATCTGGTCGGAACAGGCTGTACGCCCGATGTTTACTGTTCCCACTTAATGCTGATTTATATAGGTACCCGATGTCTACGTACTTCTTGTGGTCGAATACCTAGCAAGCATCAAGGGTGGCGCCAGAGAGGCAAGTGCCCAGAAGTTCGTCGTTGTTAATGGCTCTGAGTTCGAACACAGAAATTGATCGCAGAGTGCACTTCAAAATTATCGCCTTCCGAGAATGCATTAGAATTGCAAAATACTCCGCCGCTGAATGACACTACCGGGGACGCCTCGACTGTTACACAGGCATCAAGTACATCACGGGCCTCATCTATCCTTTACGCACTCCATGCAAACAACTGAATCCATCAAATGGGCTAATCCTAAGGCTGCAGGCGCTGCATTGGGTGCTCTTAGAAACGATGTACCAGTACAGAAACAAAACGATTGTTGGGTTAAGCAGAAACAGGGACCTGGACAGCTGCTGGCACCTTCAAGCTGTTAACAGCTGCGCGGACCCGACGATCCTTCACAAAAGAACCCCCTCCCGGTTTGATTGCTCCCGCGAATACCTCATCCACCACCTTGTGCTCACTTCTAACCTTGCCCAATAAAGCCTCGAAGTCCTTGCGAACAATCTCGACAGCCGCCGTGTCGACCACGGTCGACTGACCATTCTGCAAGGTCCGCGGAACGCCAGCAGTATTGATCTGACTCTCGGTCCAAATGGGTTTCACATCGTCCATGCCAACGCCAACGTTAGCACGTCCACCAAGGCTCGCCCAATCACTGGTGCGCTTGATGTTCAAATTAGCAAAGACTGCATTGACAGCCGAAACGAGTCCATCAATCTGTTCGGCAGTGTGACGAGGCGTGACAGTGAACCTCAAACGTTCCTCCCCAACGGCGACGGTAGGATAGTTGATAGCCTGGACGTAGATGTCATGCTCGTGCAAGAGTTGATCGCTTGCCTGCTTAGCAAGGCCAGCGTCTCCTACGAGGACTGGGACGATGTGAGATGGTCCTGGGATAACGGGGATATCCAATTCAGCGAAGCGTTCCTTGACCTTGCGGACGTTAACTTGTTTCAAGGCACGGTCACCAATGTGATGCTTCTGGTACAGGATCGATGCGCGAGACGCAGCGACGGTGGCTGGTGGAAGCGAGGTGGTGAAAATAAACCCAGGTGCATAAGAGCGGATCATGTCAATGAAATCACGCGAGCCGGCAACGTATCCCCCAACAGAACCGTAAGCTTTGCCCAAAGTACCTTTAAATGGGATCAGAAGAGTCGAAGCGAATGGATGTTTGGCTCACCAGTAATGATATCGACTCGGTCCATGACGCTACCCTTTATAGCCTCTGGACTTTGACCAGCGCGATGGTGGGCTTCAAAATCGAGATGCTCAGCAACACCCGCACCACGCGGACCGTACAAGCCCACGGCATGTACTTCGTCCAAAAAGGTCAAGGCACCATACTTCTTTGCCAAGTGACAAATTCCACTGATGGGTCCGATACTGCCGCACATAGAGTAGACACTTTCAAAGGCGATGATTTTTGGAGTTTCACGTGGCCACATCTGGAGCTTGTTTTCCAAGTCCACCAAGTCGTTGTGCTTGAAAATAACCTTTTTCGCCCCGGAATGACGGATGCCCTGAATCATAGAGGCATGATTGGAAGCGTCAGAAAAGTAAACCAAGCCAGGAATTTTCGCTCCGAGAGTGGAAAGGGTAGCATCGTTCGCTACATAGCAGGAGGAAAAGACCAAGGCCGCCGGTTTCCTGTGCAACGAGGCGAGCTCTTTCTCTAGAGAGAGGTGCATAGCACTATTTCCGGCAATGTTTCGCGTTCCTCCGGCTCCGGCCCCATACTTGTCCAGGGTTCGGCTATGCACAGAAATAAATCAGAGTAGGATCGGATACGAGTGATTCAACGCACTGCATGGTTTCGAGGACAACTGGGTTGTTTCCCATACCTAGATAATCGTTGGCACACCATACTTCTACTTCGTCCTTGACGTCGGCAGTATGAGCGACTGGAAATTTGGTCGCGAGCCTATTGATGTTATTAAAGTAGCGATAAGATTGGTCCTTGTGCTTCTTCTCGAGCTCCGCGGCGAAAAGGTGATCATAGCCGAAGGTGCCTCCGGTGGGACCTTGGGTGACAGTCGTGGACTCTGGAGCGGCTGCTTGACGAAAGGGACATCCGCCCGCAGTCTCACGACCGGTAGGCTGAGAGGGTGCGGGAGCAGCAGGGGACCCTGCCTTGGCAGCGGCAGCGAGATCCGTAGCCAAGCGAGCAGCAGCTCGAGCGGCGGAAGCATGCGGACATTTGGCGATATCGGCGTCGGTAATCTCGGAGCCAGGGAAAATTCCCTTGCTATGATGAATCTTCTCTACGTCTGCCTGCGCAGCGACGCTGGCATAGCCAGCAACCATCTGAGTGGAGCGCATTTGGAGCGCGGGACCCATGATGGGGCATTGCGTGGCGGATTCTGTGAGCTGCGACAACGCAGGAAAACGAGAAGAAACATGGGTAGAAAGGGAACGAAGGGTCTGAGTCTGCGTCCTACGCAGGAATGGACATGTGCTGTTGAAGCGCGCGAAGGAGAAAAGCTTTTCCATGTAGACACTGCGCACGGAGAGATGGACGATACATAAGCCGAGACGGCGTGCAAAACGAGAGACTCACAGAAAGTGCGGATGAGATAGGAATGTGATGTGGGCCGAACAAGCCTGAGCGAGGCTTTATATCGTATTGATATGCTAATGAATTACACGCATTCCGATTGGCTGATGCGTTAAGTGTCTCACAACAGGGCACTGCCACTGATATTGGTCATTTAGGCTGACTCGTCTCCTGTGCGTTGTGCGTAGCGCAAGGTAAGTCGGCGACCGCACACGTAGCTCGACACATCCCTTACTTTTTAAAGGTGCGCTCGTTCCAACCGAGTACTCATCCCTCCTTCGTCCCCATCGTCTAGCACGCCCGCATGGCGAGTCCGAGCTCAGCATCTGCCATACCTCTCCACGCTATCCCCCCTGCCCGTGACATACCCATCACCTTCTCTGCGAGCCTCAAAAGCTGGTCTGTTTCTTCGTATTCTCCTCATCTGTAAGATCTAATGGTAAACATGTCGCCTAGGTGGAGCACCGGTGATAAACAGGCTGCTGCTGCAGAGGAGCGTCTCCTCAGGTACGGCCATCCTCTCCTCTAGATGTCACCTCGCGTTCGATTTCTCTCGTTCAGGCGGCTGCCTTTCTTCTTACCGGAAAGCATTCCAGCGTCTGCAGAGGCAAGCAGCCCGGTGATTGCCCGCACCGAGCGCATAGGGCTGTCGTCTCCAAAGCACTATCTCAATTCTTTCTCGATCAAGGCCACGAGTCCGTCTCCGAGTGCCCCCCCACCCGCTGTAGTCTTGCACGGGTATGGTGCTGGCCTTGGCTTTTTCTTCCGGAATTTCCCTGCGCTAGCCTCCTGGGCTGGCAACCGTGGTACTGACGTATATGCCTTGGACTGGCTCGGCATGGGTCGCTCTGCCCGCGTTCCGTTCCGCATAAAGTCAAAACGAGACGACATCCCGGGTCGTGTACGAGAAGCCGAATCCTTTTTTGTAGATTCTCTGGAGGAATGGCGTACCAAGACTGGCGTGGATAAAATGACCCTCATTGGCCATTCGCTTGGCGCATATCTCAGTGTTGCATATGCACTCCGCTACCCAACTCGTGTCCATAAACTTATTTTACTCTCTCCTGCTGGAGTTCCCCATGGCCCCGACAATCTAACCATGCCTTCGAGAGAGTTGACCGAAACGGGTGAATCTGGAACCCCGCCCAGTGCCAGAGCGGAGCCTGCCTCTGTTTCTGAAATTCAGCATATCCGTCAGCAGCAAAGAGCGATGAAGAATGAGGAAACGCGTTCTCAAAGACTATTCACCTATCTTTGGGAGGAGGGCTGGAGTCCCTTCCAAGTAGTACGTTCCACACTCTTCTGGGGACCCATGCTCGTGGGCAAGGTCCGTCTCTTTCTCTATACTCGTTGGTGAGCTCTCTGATCCATCGACCCATACAGTATTCGAGTCGTCGCTTTACCGGTCTGACCGCAGACGAGACCCGTGACATGCACGATTACATTCTAAACATAACCCTTGCCAAAGGTTCAGGGGAGTATTGCATATGTGAAGCTTCTCTGGTTCTACCTGTACTCTCGATCTCACAAATTCTAGCTCACATTCTTGCACCATACGCTTACGCACGCATGCCCTTGGTCGACCGCGTGACTGCACTAAAGATACCCATTACCTTTGTCTGTCAGTGCCGCGTCCATCCGGTCTCGCGCTTGCAACTCACATGTTTGCAGACGGTGAACATGATTGGATGGATCCTGTTGGCGGCCTCCAAGCCGTGCACAACCTCGGCCGAGCAGGCAACCAAAATGGCCGTATGTTCGTCATCCCCAACGCCGGGCATCAAGGTAAAGACTCATTGCACGAGATTACGCCAGCCCTCATCTATTTGTTGTATCAGTATACCTTGACAACCCAACCGCTACCAATGATTTACTAATCGAAGAACTCAACCTTGCTGATCAACAAAGTTGAGACCCAATTTTCTGACATGGGATAGTGTGGCAACAATAGATATTTAGCTCAGTAAATTAATAACTCATTCGCAACGATGGATCTAGATGGGATTTGACTAGTCCTGTTGGTTCAACTAGCATCTAATTTATATTTGATAGTTGTTTGAACAAGCATTTCGGGAACATGGGCTACTTCATTGAGCCAACCATCTTTATTGACTGTAAACTGGAAATGAAGTTCGTCCAGGAAGACATCTCTGAACCTGTTGCGTGCGTTTTGAAGTTCAAGACCGAGGAGGGCATGTGTAGTACTAGGGATTACGCGGTGTGTTGCTCACGAATGGGCGATAGAGGCAGCCATGTTACAACACGACATACGGTCTTGAGTAAATGCGGGGGGATCACATGGCCCCCCGCCTTAGTGTTTTTTTTTGGTAGGGCTAGGGTGTGCCAGCTAGTCAATGTCTGAGGCGCCACTGGCTGGCCATGGGTGGCGGCTCCATAGCCGCGAACTTGGCTCGTGGCGTTCCCCCAATTCAGACAATGCTCACCTTGCGTTGATAAGTGTGAAGCGGGCGCATAGATTAGTGGCGGCGTTGATTAGAGATTCGAAGATTCAATAGTTAAGCTCTACCGGTTTGAGAGTCCCTAGTAACTGAACGCATGACGTCCTCGTGTAGTTAAAAAGAGTGGCAATAAGCGCACCAGACAGAGTAGTCACCAATCGTTAGTGTTCACACGCAAGTGGGTCGACGGGATATGCGCAAGCGAGCACAACTGTGCGATCGGGTGGACGGGGTCCCAGCCGCGTTCGTATTTGGGACGCCGAACGATCGACCGAGCCTCACTGAGGCTCGCGCCACCTTCCTCGTTGGGTGGGATGACGCGGGGGACGATCACGCGCGAAATGCTGCTTAAAATATTAGATTAGATGTACCTGCGGAATCTTCAGTGTTTTTCCACGAGACAAACTTATAAGCAGGAATTCATCATAGATTACCATGAGAATGACAACTTGCTCTGCGACACCATGAGAACCCGGGTCTGACCCGCACATCAACGTCTAGGGATTAAACTCATACGACAACATAACCGGGTGAGTATGGAAGGATCACACGGACATCTTCCCATCCACCCCTGCTGGCGTGCCCGAGAGACGCTCTGGATAACGAGTCTTGATCCTGGCAACCAAGTCTTCCTCATATATCTGATCAGGCCCAAGCTGGTTTCCCAAGGTGAGCCACCTTCGATGCGTCAGCGAAAGAAGCATCCAACACAAGAGTACATACCCCGGTCTTGTGTTATGTTTTCGTCCAAAAATCTCGACCTTGCGTCCTCCAGGGCACATCCGTTCGATGAGACCATAGACTTCGTCAGGCTTACGGCTGGTCTCGCGCACCTCGCTTACGATCACGTCGGTGTCAAGACCCCGATTGACCCAGCTGGGGAATTTCAAGTTGCCGGTTTCATCGATGTGTGTTTTGACACCGACGAGCATGTGCTCCTTTGTATGGTTGAGCCAGTGACCAGTGCGACCAGTGCGAATAACGCGTTGCAGCTGCGTCGCTTCAACGTCTGAATGCGATGTTCGGCTCAGAAATAAGAATTACCTGATTGGTTTTCACCCAGACGACTTCGTCTACACGTGTATAACCCCAGACCCGGAGGCATTCGCGGCCCACCTCCATGGCACGCCCGGTGACCCACAAAAACAAGAGACCCTCATCTTGTAGAGCAGGAATGGGCATAGCGCGCATCTCGTCGTCGGTCATTGTTCCATATGGCAACTTGCACGCGTCATCATACAGTTTTGCTCAGGCTCATATTGGAAACTCACACTCATGTGAATGTCCCATGGGGGGTCTGCCATGATGACGTGGAATTTTCCAAGAACCGAATAGTCAAACCTTCGAAGGTCACAGTTGATCCACTGGGGAGGCAGCTATCGAAATGTACGATGAAGAGCATGCAGACCATCTGGAACGAGACGTACATACCGTTTGCATATCCTTACCGTCTGGTCCCATTCCAATCTCTAGCTTGAACGGGTTGCGCAATCCCTTTCCTCTGTCACTGGTAGTCGCGACTTGACCGTCTTTCTCGTCCCAGTCAATTTCGAAGTGTAGGTATCGACATGGAGCCTTCTCTTTTCCCCTGCCTCCCGCGCCAAGACCCGAAGGGAGAGAAATCCGGGTCGCATTTCCAGAGGGAAAGGGTGGGATTGAGGGTGATTGAGCATACGTGGGTTCAGAGTAGCAGGTATTGAGGTAGGAACAATGGCCGAGTGATGGATCCGTGTGCGGTCGAATCAGAGGTTTGAAGTGCACACGATCACAAATGGGAGAGGTGGACTGAGTCGGGACACCCTGTGCGCTTTCCCGGCGGGCCTTGGCGCAGTCCTCTTTCGTGATGTAAGAGCAGACGGGATTGAAGCTCCCGTGCGACGAGCAGAACTGGAGAAGGTGTTTGTTGAACGCGGCGCTCCGAAGTTCAACCACGTACCCGTTCGGCCAAGAGACGTCCCTTGGCGGTAGCCTTTTGGAGAATGGCGTAGACTGCCCTTAATTCGTTGCCCAAGTATGCGAGAGGGGCTGAAGAAGGGGGAGGGGAATGGCTGACGCTCCGGGAAGAACGCTCGTCGAGGTCGTCGCCGGCGGCAGAGTCGGCTTCCTCGTCGACAGGGGGCCTCTTGCGTTTGCGCGGGTTCACCATCTCCACCGAGGGGTTCCCGAGGTGAACGTCGGTAATCGTCAGGGCGTTGTTCTCGCGGGACAGGGACAAGGTTCCATGTTCCCAGCGACTGGAAAGACTCTGCAGGACGACCTCCAGCCGGTGCAGATCTGTCAAGCGGAGCCGTGGTGTGGAGGTGATCAAGGCAAGAAGGAGGTCCATGGAGGAGATCGGGGTGGAAATTTTGTCGGACGCGAACGCATCGCGGACAGCTGAAGACACGGTAATGCTGAACTGCTCGCTGGCCATTGCGTCAACATGGGTGAGACTAGGCGAGCGCGGTGGTGCCTTGAGTAGTACAAATAAGGAAATTTCTGCTACCCAGCGTGGCCAGGCAAATGCAAAATGCTGTTGCCGTCCAATCTCGTATGTCCCTAAAATAGTGGCGACAGAGGGTAGCACAAACAGACAACGCCCTCGCCTTTTACTAGGGCGTTCCGTGGGTTGCCCTCGCTCGAATGTCGCATTACCAATTTTTCAAACCTCAGCTTCGCCTGAGTATCTCCCTTTTTCTTCGTCTGCCATGTCCACCGCCTACGCAGGACCATGGCCATCCACACTCACACCATGGATGTAAGTATCTTTGCTTTACTGCATTTTCAAGCCAATTTCTTTCAGTCTTGGCGTCATAGAGTCGTCTGGATACTCCCAAATGACCCCAGTACAGGCGGCCACAATACCCCTCTTCATGCAGCACAAAGACGTTGTCGTAGAGGCTGTCACAGGTTCCGGAAAAACGCTGGCATTCGTCATCCCCGTGCTCGAACGACTGATAAGGCGCGGATCGGCATTCAAAGCGAACGAGATCGGTGCGCTAGTCATAAGCCCAACGAGGTGATCCGGCTTGTGCATGCGCAGAGAATGCTCTGACGTGCATCATCCAGAGAGCTTGCTACCCAGATACATTCCGTATTTTCTCTGTTCCTCTCTGCACAGCCAGACGAGTCTACGTACCCCCCACCGCTTCTTCTCATCTCCTCCGATGAATCGCCTCCGGCTCAAGACATCCAGCGATTTTTGGACACCGGCGCCGATATCGTCGTAGGTACGCCAGGCCGGGTGGAGGAGTTCTTGCTAGGCAGAGGGAAAACCCTCGTGACCGTCAAGGAACTGGAGGTGCTTGTTCTTGACGAGGCGGACAGGTGCGATTCTTGGTTGTGGCGTCTTCATCCTCTTGTTCACATCGCAAAAGGCTCCTTGATCTGGGTTTCCAGAACACGCTGACGCGTATTATCACGCACTTGCCAAAGCAAAGGCGGACGGGACTCTTCAGCGCCACCATGACCGACGCGGATGCCTTGTCAGAGCTGGTGCGAGTTGGACTTCGCAACCCTGCTCGCGTCGTCGTCAAGGTCCAGTCTAAAAAGTCCAAGAAGCAA
Organism: Heimioporus aff. retisporus; assembly: GCA_038094615.1. Classification (NCBI taxonomy): domain Eukaryota; kingdom Fungi; phylum Basidiomycota; class Agaricomycetes; order Boletales; family Boletaceae; genus Heimioporus; species Heimioporus aff. retisporus. The sequence goes on along the minus strand of JBBPUI010000188.1, from coordinate 1,084 downwards.
ACCTCGGATGGTAAGCCGGCGAAAGGCGACATTATCGAAGAGAGGCGCATACCTGCCGGGTGCGTGGATCACTTTACATACTGCCATTTCGCTTGAAAAATGTTTCTGTAGACTTCAAAATTTCTATATCCACTGCCAGTCCTCCGAGAAGCTCGTGCAGCTTGTACGAGTCATTGAGCACGACATGTCGATGCATGGTGCATCCCATTTCATCGTCTATTTTGCCACATGCGCGTGTGTGGACTACTTTTACAGAGTGAACATTTATGTACGGCGTTGCGATCGCGTGTCTGACCGTCTGGCTAGGTTCTCTCAAAACTGTTGCCCCCCGATTCGAAACTGTTTTCCTTGCATGGTCACTTGCTTCCAGCCGCACGCACGCGCGCTCTTTCCGCCTTTGCATCATCACTCTCGTCTTCGTCGATACTTTTGGCAACAGACGTCGCCGCGAGAGGCCTGGATATTCCCCAGGTCGACGTCGTCGTCCAGTTTGACCCACCCGTCGATCCAAAAGCATTCTCACATCGTTGTGGGAGAACGGCGCGTGCAGGCAGGAGTGGACGAGCCTATGTTTTTCTCGTCGGAAGAGAGATCGAGTATGTCGGTGCGTCGACCCGGCTTTGGAAATGCCACGTGACATTGACGACCGCACTCGTCAAGATTTTCTTGCGGTGCGCAAGATCCCGGTACGAAAGCACCCCGTTATCCAGGCCCGTGGCATCCTCGAAGCACAGGGATCGAATCATCCCGAGCCAGATCGTTCGGCGGTCGCGGCCTTTTTATCACGCATCCGAGAGAGGGTCTTGACGGATCGCGCGCTCAACGACAAGGTATTTGGCCGTCCGTGTCCTCCGCGGTGTTCGACGACGGCGTTTTTAGGCAACGAAAGGCTTCGTGTCCTTTGTCCGAGCGTATTCGAAACACGACGCGTCGTACATCTTTCGAATCAAAGATCTCGATCTCATCGGCGTCGCCAAAAGCTTTGGGCTTCTCCGACTGCCTCGCATGCCCGAACTCAAGGACGTGGACAGGTCGGGGTGGGAAGATGCATCGTTGGATGTTCGTCATTTCCATCATTTCTTCT
>JBBPUI010000187.1:0-30761 GCA_038094615.1 Heimioporus aff. retisporus | reverse complement strand
AACGGACCTTTGTGGCACGGGGACGGGCGCGGGCGGGATCCGGACCGGGGGCTCTGCGGGGCTTGATGTCGCTCTCGGCGTGCCAGAGCCGCTCGCAGGCGTTGAGACGCTGTGCGCGGGTGAGTCTGCGGTGGGAGTCCTGGACGGCGCGCTTGCCGGCATCGTCGAGGAGGAGGGGGCCGGCGGGGGCGAAGCAGACGTCAAAGTCCTCGTCGCGGACCTGGTCTATGCGGGGATCGGCGTCATCTGCGACGTGGACGCCGTTGAGGGCGAGGAGGAGGATCTTTGCGCGGCGGATGTTGTCGTGTGCGTACGCGACCTGGATCTGGTCCGCGAGAGAGAGCCTGCGCTCCTCGGAGGCCTGTCTGGCGAGTGCGACGGGGGAGACGTGGCGGGATCTGCCTCTGTCCATGTGGTGGGAGGGGGAGGGGGAGGAGGAGGAGGAGGAGGAAGGGGGAGCGAAATAAATAAACAAGAGGCAGTACTGGATTGATCTGCCTCGAGGCGATTTCCTTTTTTGGGTGTGTGTGCACTACTTCCCGCCGGAATCGGACGACCACCACCCGCATGTCTCTCCGCGCGCTCTTGTACGCGTACGTGCTCGGCGGTCTCTCCTTCGTGCCCCTGCTCGCCCTCGCCCTCCTCGCCCTCCTCCTCTACGCCTCCCCGCCCGCCCCCGCTCCCCCCGCCCCGCGCCGTCCTCCCCCTCCCGCCCCCAGCGACCTCCCCTGCACCCGCAAGGCATGGCTCACCGTCCGACGCGCCTTCGACGACCCCTCCGACTCCTCCTACGTCGCGTTCGTCAAGTCCTACCTCGACGCCCGCTCAAAGGACCCCCGCCGCGCCCGCCCAAAGGACATGTGGTACGTCGTCCTCAAGGGCTCCGTCATCTACCTCTACGAGGACGAGGCCATGACCGACTGCGACGCCGCCGTCGAGCTCTCCACCCACGACGTCCTCGTCTACCCGGAGGGCCTCCCCGACGGCGAGCTCTACGCCCGCAGGAACGCCATCTGCCTCCGCCCCCGTCTGCCCCCTCCCGACGACGCCGACAGCGAGCCCCCCTGGTTCCTCTTCGTCCGCGCCTGCGTCGACATGGAGGACTGGTACCTCGCCCTCGTCCACGCCGCCCGCCACCCCGTAGGCACGCCCGCCCTCGACCCCCTCCGGCTCGTCTTCCTCCCCGCCGAGATGAACTCGCTCGTCGCCACCCTCGACGAGCAGCCCGACGTCATCCCTATGCGCTGGTTCAACGCCCTCCTCGGCCGCGTCTTCTTCAGCTTTTACAAGACCCACCTCCTCGAGGCCTACATCATCGCCCGCCTCATGAAGAAGCTCTCCAAAGTGAAGCGGCCCTCCTTTCTCTCCGACATTGCCGTCACCCACTTTTCCGTCGGCGACAAGGCCCCCACCTTTAGCAAGCCCATGCTCAAGGAGCTCACAAAGGAGGGCGACGCCTCCCTCGAGCTCGCCCTTTCCTACAAGGGCGAGATCCGCGCCACCGTCGAGGCCACCGCGATCATCAACCTCGGCGCACGCTTCAAGTCCTACACCGTCAAGCTCGTCCTCGCCGTCGTCCTCCGCGAGCTCGAGGGCAACCTGCTCGTCAAGGTCAAACGCCCCCCCAGCAACCGCATCTGGTATGCCTTTACAAAACCGCCCCGCATGGTCATCAACGTCGAGCCCATCGTCAGCGACCGCCAGATCACCTGGAGCATGATTCTGAACACCATCGAAGCAAAGCTCGAGGAAATCGTCAGTCTCTCCTTTTCCCCCTTTCTTTTGTTCTGAATACATTCCTCAGATCACCGACTCTGTCGTCCTCCCCAACATGGATGACATCAGTTTCTTTGACAGCGCCGACTACGAACAGCGTGGCGGCATATATGCGGATGCCGCCCGCTCCCCGCCGCCTCCTCCCGCCCCCCAACCGTCCGAAGAGCTTGGCACCACGTCCCCCGAAGCAGACCCATCCCCGACGGACACCGCGCCCGCCGTTCCCACCATCAGACGCCGCTCCTGGTTCTATTCTGGTCCGGATGGCGAACTCGACGATGAACCCGTCCAAGAACGGATTGCACCTCCGGATCCCTCTCCTTCTCTTCCATCTGATCCTTTGCATCCCTCGGACCATGTCCCAGATGAACAGGAATATCTCAGGCCACGTTCATCCTCTCTTCATTCCCAGTCCCATCCAACCACCTCCCGTACACCCTCTCTGTCCTCTTCTTTCGGCGCCGACGATGCCTCCGACACCAGTGCGCCCCCCAAGAGTCCCCGCCTGGCCTTGGCGACCTCCACCACGACCTCGTTCTTGTCCACACTCAAATCAAAAGCTGCAGACAAGCAGGCGCTCGGCAATACCGCCAAAGAAGCCATGCGGAAATGGGGTGTCAACTGGGGCTTGAAGAAGGACGGTGGGAATCCGTCATCGAATGGCGTAGGGGACATCGGTCCATCTTATCAACCTCACCGGACCGAGACCACAAGCAGTCGCCAAAATTACACGGACACGCGTTCAGCGGGCATAGAGCGACGTGAACGTGACCACTCCGAAAGGGTCAACGGAACCACCTCTCCTATTTTAATTCCCCAAGGGAGGTCTGCCAGCGCCTCGGGTGGCCCCATGACGGCGCATTCGAACGGGTCTTCTCCAGGGTTGTCACGCTCGTTGGGTGACGTGTCCAATGACCCCTTCAATGACCGTGACTTGGCAGAAGTCGCAGACGAGAACGCGTTGGTTCACACAACACAGCCTTCTTCAGCACGCACGATGACCATCCCAGGCATCCACGCGAGCCACAAGGGCGAGGTCATGTCCATGGGCAACGTGGTCCCCGCTTCGCCTGCAGCGGACGCGAAGCCCATGGGGGCGACGATCCAGAGCATGTATCGTCTGTGGAAGAGCCCCATTCTGACCGGTCAGGACGCGACCGCGTCGAGCTCGCCCCGATGTGGGGATGACAACCACGACGTGGCGCCCCTGACTCTCACACCCGACGTGGCCCCATCGAGTACGCGGCCGGTTCCGCCGCCACTCCCACCGCGGGCGGTGCCTTCTGTCGCAGTGAGACAGGCGACAGAGCAAGGCACGCAAGAGCCCGTCGTTCCGCCTTCTGTCCAAGCATTAAAGTCGATCGCGTCCAGGGACGAGACACGACGGGTGCCCGCCGAGGGGTCGGTCGAGACGCTAAACACGAGACCCGATGGCAAGCCCCCGTTGCCGCCCCGTAAGATCACGGTAGGGTGAGAGTGATGTCTATTGGCGTCGTCAGGGAGAGTGATCTCGGGTGAGGTCATGCGGAGGTTGTTGTCAAGGGTTGGCATGTCGCACTATATTTATTGCGGGCCAGAGGGTATTTTAGAGCACACAGTTGGAACTGGCGAGATGGGGATTTACGGACGACCTGCGACTTGTCGGTTTGGTATGATTTCGTACGTATGGCATGCCGAGCTCGTATGTATGTGTATTCAATCAAATTAAGCGACGAACGCGATCCTTTTCTTCGACCCGCTCGCTTTTTTTCTTTTCCTTTCCATGTAGTAGGCCATGGCTGCTACGCCTCCCCGCCCAGCGTCCCCCCTGTCCCGTGTGCTCCCCGGCCCCAAGCCCGGCCACGCCCTCCAGATATCGCCCAACCTCGAGGCCCTGCTCGAGCACGACGAGCTCACACGCCGCAACAGCAGCTCGCCCACGAACGTGCTGGGCTCTGCGAGCTCGTCCGAGTTCCCCGGCCTGCCTCCTCCCCCGCCGCGCAAGGTGCACGCCGCGCGCAAGTCTGGCCTGCGCGAACAGGACCCGTCGCTTCCCACGGCCCAGTGGAAGAAGGCCATCGGTGATTTCTGGCACGATGCGCTTCCGACGTCGTTTCCCCCGGATGCGGATGACATCTCCTCCCCGGTTCGTTCCATGCCCTCCTCCTCCTCCCGTCCCGTCACCCCAAATCCGTACCTCAATCCTGCGCCCACCCTGTCTCCCATCATCACACAGCCTCACCTCGATCCCGGTACGCCCCGCTTGCATCTTTTCTTGCCTCCCAGTTTCACCCTCTCCTCTCCAGATGGGGGCCAGACCCCAAAACCGGTCACCAAGTCGTTTCCAAGCGAGTCTAAACCCAACCCGTCGCGATCTGCAGCCGGTGCGCGACGCCGTCCCACCCCGCCCCACACGACGCGTGCTTCAAACCCGTTGCACAAGGTCGAAAAGATGCTCTGGATCGGTCGCGACTCCCTCAGCCTCCTCACCGGTGCCGCAGGCGGCCTGTCAAAGCGCAACGATTCGGATCGCCGTAGCGACCGTGCCGACGGCGCCGACGCGGATGCTGTGCAAGGTGACCGATCTTTGTCACTTGCCCAGTCTGGTTGGCTGAAGCCGGCAACCCTAGATCGACAAATTCGTCGCCGTCCTCAATTTGTCTCAGACTCCTGTGACATCGATACAGCCACAGTCCGTGCTTCAATTTCTCTGACATATCGGGTCCGTCTCTCACACCTTTGTAACAGCCGTCTTCATCTCCCGGAGAATTTTGCGATTCTCCTGCATCTTGCCCACCTTCCATTTACTCCGAGCGCGGTCTCCCCACCGACCCGGCGAGCACTCGTCCACAGCCTCTGCTCCCCCGCCTTTCTCTCTCCCTCATGCCTTATGACTCGCCACGACCCAAGTCCGCCGACAGCGTCTCCGGACACGAATACCTATCTTTCATCGATTTCTTTTCGCCATCTAACTCCGACGACGCCCATTTTTACACTATCCAGAACAGATCTCGGGACTTGCCCTCGCCTCGTCGCCAACCCCATTCGATCAGCATCCCTCCCAGTCTCTATTCTGCCTCATTGCACAATATTTCTTCCGCCTCCCTCGCCAGCATGAGATTTGCGCCACCTAGCCCTACTACGCTTGCTGTGCAGCAGCCCTCTCCCATCATTTCTCCCGCCAACTCGTCTTCGTCTGCCGCGCTCTCCACGATGGAGTTTGCCCCACCTAGTCCCTCGCTGAGACGGATTTCCTCCGACTGGCTCCAGCCATGCTCAAGTCCGCCGTCTCCCTATTCGCCCCTCGAGTTTGCGCGGCCACCCTGTTCCCCACACGATATTTTTAGCAAGGACACCCTTTCCGCCGCATTGGAGTTGGCTGCCGAGCGTGGTAGGAGACCCAGATCTGGCAAGCGCTCCATATCCCTGTCCCCTCGCCCCGTGCATGATCTGCTATCGCCGCTTCCCCCCACCACGAACGAGCTCTGTGCTACCGAGCGTGCGGACCGAATTCGGCGAAATCGCAAGCTTGCCCGCGTCTTTGGCCGGGTTCCAGGCTCCGACGAGGTCGTCACGGATGCAGAAGAGCCCTGTGTAAAGAAGTCGCGTTCCCCTTCGTTGGCTGCCCTGCTCACGAAACACAAGAACCACCGGCATGCCGTGTCCGTATCGGTGTCTGTGAGATCATCCGGTAGGCAGACGGAACCTTCCACCCCATGGCAGACGGATCTCCTCTGGTCCCCGGATGGGCGCAGGCACTCGATTCCCCTCACGACGGGCTCTATTGCGCTCTGTATGGATGAGCGTGGTAAAAAGGTATCAAAGGATTCTCGACCCCACAAGATCACGGACTCGCCCGAGAGTGCGTCCACGACCTCGTTTATCGACCTGTCGGAGGACGAAGGTGCCGAAGACGACGATGCATCAGGTCTCGGCTTTCTCTCGCCGTTTCCGCTCAGACGTCGTTTGCAACAGAGCACGTCGACGCCTTCGCTCGTCGATTCGGTTGATTCGGAGACCCCAGCCGAAGCCGATAGACGACGGAAGCGAGAAAAGGTGGCTAAACTCCACCGCTTCCTTGGCTCGCGCGTTCCACCGGAAGCTATCATCGGAAATGTGTACGGGCCTCCTTTGCCCCCTGCTGCCGCAATTCCTGAAGAACGCAGCCGTGAACGTCGGTCTCGCGGGCACAGGAACGGTCCATCGGACGACTTTGACCGTGGAAAAGAGGAGTTGGATGACGAGGAAAAGGCTCTCAATGTCCGCCGGGCGCAAAAGATGGAAAGGGTGCGCATCTTGGCGTGTCGCGAGTCGTCGAACGTCGCTGATCTCTCTGCAGGTATTCGGGACGCCACCACCACAGACGCTCTTCCACACTCGTCCGTCCCGTTCGAAAGTACCGGCTTCTCAACCGACATCTCCTACGGATCACAATCCCCATGTCTTGACGCTAGATATCTCTGCCGCGCGTAACCCCAATCAATCTGCGTACACGGGCAAGACGCTCCACCACCCGGGTCCATCGGATTCGTCGAGAAATCTGCTCTCTCATGGGGACGACACGCCACAAGACAGTCCTTCCTCGTTTGCGGATTCGTTTGCAGAGTCAATGTCGGGATACCAGCAAGTCCTCGCACAGTCGTCCGTCTATCTCAACTATCAGCACTCGCTCAACTCGTTGGTGGACATCATCGACCGGGTAGGTGTCTCTTGTGTTTTTTTGGCCCGTGTGCGATCGATGACCGAGACGGATTTCCATTCCCAAAGGACGATCGCAGATCGCTGGTGGAGCTCTACCGCATCTTTGCAGGGCTCGACGCTTCGCCCTTGGAGGACGTGGACATGACGCTGCACGGCCGCCGCATGTCGGCCAGCAGCTCGCTCCGATCGGAACGGCGGCGCTCGCTTCCGTCCAAGGCGTCCCTGAACTCGCTGTCGTCCGAGTTTTACGCGACCCCCAAGGCGTCGCAGTTCCAGATCCGGCGGCGCAAGGCGGCCAAGTTGACCAAGATATTCGGCGTCGACTATCGCGAGCTGATCCACGACATCTTGGAGAGCATCGAAAAGGGCGTCGAGGAGGAACGCACGAGGGGCACCCTGCAGCCTCAGGAGGTCGAGGTGAGCGTGTTTTTGTCTGTGATGATCCGTTTTCGATCCAAGGCTCACACATTTTCGCGACCAGGTGTTGATGCACCGCGTGAGGAGCCTGCGAACGCTCAAAGATCCATTCCGTTGATGATGCATGCATGTTGTTCACCACTTGGTTTTACGTTTATACACTCGGTTTTCCGTTTCTCACCACCCATGGCATTAGTCGATCGGCGTCATATATCCATATATTCACGATAATTTTTGAATCCCAGTTAGTATCGTCCAAAGAAATGTGTGTGAGACATGTGTAGGGTATCATAGGATGACCAGCTCTCCGCGACACGAGTGACACCAAAAAATGTGCGATTCGTCCATGAACTGCGGTCGGAGCGAGTGCGCGTCACCGTCCGAGGACACATCGGGGACGGGGGACAGGCCCCTCGGTGGTGGCGAGGCGTGTCGGTGAGCCGCGGTCTCGCTGTCGATCCTCGCCTTGAGCATGCTCAGGCTGACCTGCCGCTTGTGGCGCTGCTCGGGCGACAGGCCGACGTCAAACACGGAGCGCGTCGGCGGGACGAGGCTGTTCGCCTTGGCGCTCAACGAACTGCGCCGCAGGTCGCTGCTCGTCCGGCTGGCCGGCCGTACGCCCGGAGAAAACGGCCTCGACGACAGCGGCGACGACGCCGACGACATCCGTGACGCCGTCCGCGCCGCGAGCTGGTCCTCAAGGACGTGCATCTGCCGCTGCAGCCGGTGCGCCCGGTCCTGCGCCTCGAACACCGCGCTCTCGAGCGCGCGTATCTGGGACTGCGCCGACGACAGCTCGATCGCGTGCTGCTGCTTCACCGCGCCGAGCATCTCGTCGTCCAGCGACCGCATCCCGCCGTCGTCGTCGTCCGCCGTGACAGGCGTCTTTTGCGCGTTCTCGAGCTCCTCGTCCTTGGCCATCAGCTCGCTCTGGAGCGCCTCGATCTCCGTCCGGTAGTGCTGCAGGAGCTGGCTCTGCTCCGCCTCGTTCTTGCGCGACGCGGTCAGGGCAGATTCCAGCTGGACGACGTCCTCTTCGCGGCGCCGTGCCTCCGAGGTCATCCGGTGGCTGAGGTCCGCTTGGTGCAGCTCGCTGTGCCGCAGCCGCGCCCGCTCGGCCTCCAGCGTCTTCACGGTCGCCTGCGCAGCCTGCAGCTCGCCCTCGAGCATGCCGTAGCCGCGCTGCAGGTCCGCCACGCTCTGCTGCATCGAACGGCTGTCCTTTTCCCGCAGCACGTCCGACTCTTTGCGCAGCTCGACCGCCTCTGCCACTCGCTCCGTCTCCTCGTTGAGAGCGACCTCGAGCTTCGAGATGAGCGTGTCCCGAGACCGCTTTTCGTGCTCCAGGCCCTCGATCTGTTCCATGAGCTCTAACTTGACCGCCGTCAGCTCGACGATCTTGGGCCGCATCTCCTCGAGAGACTGTACGAGTCGCGTGCCTTCGGCCTGCAAGTCCTTTTGCGTCCTCTCCGACTCCTCTGCACGACGAAGAGCGGCACGTAGTTCTCCTTGCGTGTTCTGCAGCGCCCTGTCGCTCGACATCACCTCCGACGCTAATTCCGCGAGTTTCTGTTGGAGTTGCTTGACCGCGCTTTGGTTGAAACCCACTTGCGACTGTAGCGATGCATGTTCTTCGAGCAGTGCCTCATGACGATCGTCGGCAGACTGTAGACGACCTTGCAATGCGGCACGGTCGGCTTCCAGACTAGAATGGCGGACCTTCCAATTCGCCTCGCTTTCCGATGTCGAACGAAGCTGTGATTCCAACCCGTCTTTCTCAGTCTTGAGGGTCGAATGTGACTGGAAAAGTCGCGTCATTATCGCACGAAAAAACACACAATTATATCAGGATAGTACCTGTTGTATTTTGTTGAGCTGGAACTCGAGTTCGTCCGCGCGATCTTGGGTGTTTTTAAGAGAGAGCTCGAGTTTATCTGCTCTGTCATCACTCTCGATCTGCTCCTCCAGCTCGCGGACCCGTTGCTGGTGTTGGTTGGACACAGCCTGAACGTCCTGGAGCTCGGCTTTCCTCAGTTGGATCTCGCGTTCCTAGATGCACATAAAAACACTGCCAACCCAAGCGGTCTAGTAGTGTGCCCACCTGGTCCCTGACACGGTCCGATAATTCCTTTTCACGAGAACGGGTTTCATCTAGTTCTTCCCCTTGTTGTACAGCCGTAGACGCGAGTGCCTGAACTCTCTCGGTCAAATGAACTGCCTTTGCTTGCTCCGCAAAAAGTGCCTTGTCCTTTTCCTGGAGTTCTGAGTGCAAGGGCTCAGCAGTGCCCTTGTCACGAGCCGAATACAATCATACCTATTTCGACCTCTTCCAGCCGCTGAACCGATTCTATCAACGAGGCTTTCTCAGAGACCAAAAGAGAAATAGTCTGTTGGCGACTTTGATCCTGTTCTTGCCATTTCCTGGAGTGGGTGATAGCGCTGACACGCAATTCTTCTATCTGATCACGAGCTACGACGAGTTCCTTTTCGGCCTTGGTCAGCTGGGCACGGGCGTTGTTCCCCCCTTGCTGCGCTGATTCCAAATCCGAAGCCAAACGTTCAACGTCTGTCGTCACGTCCATAAGGTTCATTCATTGTAGCCAACGTAGGACATACCGCGCTGCAATGCATCGATCTTCTTGCCCGCATCACTCAACCTTTGGTTCAGTTCGAGGCATCCAGTCTCCAGGTTGCCAATCTTGGTTTGAGCTGCCCCGTGCTGCTCCTCCAAGCGCGACTTTTCTCGCAAGAGCTCCTCCAGACGACGTGCAGCAACGACACGCGACTCCTTCTCTCGTGAAAGCTCGCCCTCGAGAGCATGACGGCGGACGCGCTCCTCCTGAAGCGCTTTCGCATTCTCCCGAGCATCTAGCCTTTTGTTACGAGGGCGGGCACAGGGATCGAAGCCGGTCACTCACCGGCTTGAATGTCGTCCAGGCGGGCCAAGGAGCTCTGAAGGGTCGCGTTCTCGGTCTGCAACGAGGCTGTCACCTTGCGCTGCTCCGCCAATCGGTCCGGAGCGTCGTCCAGAGTCTGCTGGCCGACGACCGAGGTCGTCGCGGGCTGTACAGCGGACGCAGGCGTGCCTATCCGATCCGGGGGTGGTGGGGACCTCGGGCTCTGGAATCGCGGTTGAGGTTGGGCGATGATTTCCGGGACGTCAGCCCGGGGTAACGACTCGATCCAGTTTGCATCGTTCTCGTTGGGCCCGAAACTATGTAATGTTTAGAGAGACTCCGAATGGCATGCAGGAACGCACAGGTCGTTGATGTCCCGCTCGCGTTTCGCTTCCTCTGCTGGTGCCGTGGGCTCTGCAAGGACGGGCGTATAAGATCGAGAGGGCGGAGGACTGGCTAACGAGGTGCTGCGAGCTCCCGCGACGCCAGTCTTCTGCTGCTGCCGCTTCTTGAGCTGTACATGACCATGGTGAGGTTGGCCCAAGTTTGGCGAACGATGAGACGCGCACCATGGCCTTTGCTCTGGCTGTCTTCGCAGCTCGGTCATCGTCATCTGTCTGGGACATGGGTACGACGCGTTGTGGTCAAGTGGAAAGTGCAATGTCGTGACGCACTTCAAGTCTTTATACACGTTTACTCATTGGTACATAATCCGGTCACAACGAACACAAACCGGTAGAAAATAATTGAATTGAATCTCGACGGAATATGCACAAGTGTTGGTAGCAAGTGGAGGAAACATCAGGTAGAATTTGGGTAGCAGCAGACGACTCGTAAGGGGACAATATATGTATACCAAAGCAGCGAAAGGGTGCATCCCCCTAAGAGAACTTGCAGGTAGCTTGTAAGGATTGACTCGAGGCGAGCGTGGAAGGTAACGCAGGCGGGTGAGAGTATGGCAACGATATCAATGGACAGATAGTTGAGGACAGAACCGGAGACTAAATAGAAACGGAAAGAGTGTAAAGAAAAGAGAAGAGAAGAAAAAAGAAAAACAAGAAAAGTCGCAGTCCGTTTTTCATCATGCCCAGACCTGAAGGACAATTCAATCGTAAGAAACCACAGAAACATTGGAAAATTACTCACTCGAAGCGTGCTATCCCAACTGCCTGTACACAGAGCCATGCCGTCGACTGACACGCCCAAACAACTGACTCGGTTTTCATGCCCAGTCAGGACACCCACACGCTCGCCTCTCAGCGTGTCCCAGACATTACAAGTCCAATCGTCGTAGCCTCCAAAAAGGATACGACCGGAAATCGAAAACGCGACTGAAGTGATGCCGCAAAGTATGTTGTCGTGCGTGAAACTGTTCAATTCGCGATCTGCTCGGATGTCGAACAACCGACAAGAAGCATCATCAGAGCCGGTAGCAAAGGCATCACCGTTAGGGAAGAATCTAGTGAAGAGGATTCAGAGATAATGATGACCAAAACCGGACATGGACCTACTGTACGGCGTTAATATCGGACTCGTGACCAACGAAGGTCTGTGTAGCGCGGCCGCTACGTATATCCCAAAGCTTGGCTGTAGCATCACAAGCGCCAGAGACGAAGACATTTTGGTTTGGGCCAAGGGATAGACTGCAAAGAGTGAGCTAGAGGAGAAAGGCATAACTGAAGGCAGTCACCTCATAACATCACCAGTATGGTCGCTGAACTCGACGACCCGCACACCCGCTTCAATATCCCAAAGCATGCATGTCATATCACCGGAGCTAGTTACTATTTGGCGATCGTTGATAAACCTGCAGCAACTGAGATAACCGGAGTGAGCACTCAGTTCGCGAGCGCCTCGGACACCATTGGCTTCCCGGCTGTTGAGGTTGTAAATTGAACAAATATTGTCGAGACCACCACAGGCGACAAAATTTCCAGACGGCGAGTATGCGCAAGTCATGACCCAACTCGAACGAAGGGGGATCGCGTGGACCTTGTTCGTGGTATAGGCGTCCCAGACGATTAGCTTGCCATCTTGCGAAGCGGAGACAAGATGTCGCCTATCTGCAGCCCAGTGCATGGCATAGATCTTGGCAAGGTGTCCTTTGAGCGCACGTCGAGGTCGCATCACGATGCGGGGTAGTGTGTCGACCTCTGCAGCCATCGCTCGCACTGGGATAAGCAAGGTCATTTGTGGAAGTACGTGACACCACGGGGAAGCACATACAACTAGTATCAGCAGACGCTTCCTTGCTCGCACGTATTTTCTCCTTCAAGGCCTCTGCTTCACGACGTGCCGCGGCAATGCGCTCTTGTATATCACCCTGGGGTTGGGCCATTGTTTACGAATAAAAAATCTGATGTAAATTGAAAACTGAGTGAGCAAGAAAGAATTCAGGGTTGGAGAAGATATGTCGTTGTCCTGTGAAAAGAAAATGCCCACCTGTGATGCTTGCGAAACAAGGACGGATTAGTGGAAAAGCGTGCGAAGAAGCGCTCAAGTAGCACGCAAACAAGTGCAATGAGGATGGCTATGTACTCGCGTAAACACCACCGAGGTCGACGGCGAGGACGATGTGGAGAACGACGATGGCGACGGCGAAGACGTTGAGTCACGGATTCCACTCGAACTGGGAAACGTTTGACGACTCCAAGGACAAGATGCAACGTTCACAATACCGGTTACTCCCGAAACTCCGATGGTGGCGTACGGAATGGAAAAAAAAAATTATATCCCATCATATTTTCCAAAATGTTACAAACGAGATACTACTAGTACTACTAATCATTACACTGCAACGGCCGCTGTATCAGGCAGTGCTTTCTCTGCTGTGGGCTGAGGTTGCGCGACCGGCTGTTGCCCCGGCGTCGATGTTTGGTACTCAGTCATCGGATGCTCCGCCGCCGGGGTTGCAGAATCGAAATGCTCTTTGACGGACAACAGCCAGATATACTGACCACGCATGGCGGCCACCACGGCCATCACGCTTAGGAAGCCTGTGTACAGCATAACTTGGCCCAAGTAAGGACGACATGATAACACAAGGGGAACCGGCTCACGGATGATAAAATTTAGGAACGAGAAGGCTTCGACTGCTTGAGTTTCTTGGCAGGCTCCTCGTACAACGGCTGTAAATATGGTGGTCATCAATAAGAACGTGGCAGAGGCCCATAGAAGACATACAATTCGTATAAACGCCGCAACCAAGTAGAAAGAAGCCATTGTACCCAGAGTCCGATTCACCCGCGACGGCCACCCAGAGGATCCAAAGAATATCTGCAACGTCATGAACCAATTTATGCGAACCAACATATCCCCCACTTACTCAACCAAGCCAGTTCGAAAACGATCATGGACGTGAAGGCACCGCGACGGAAGAAGTCAACGAGAAGCCTACACCAATGGATCAGTCTTCGGGAAAGTAATTGGGATGGATAATTACATGACAGGTAAGGTCACCAGAGATAACACCGCGACAGCAACAGCGAGCGCACAAAAAGTAGCCGTGGCGTTATAATATTGCTGTGTCAGTGATATCAAATGGCCAGAGATTGCCAGTACAATAAGTGAGAAAAGCGAGGTCACCGCTGGCACACACGTCAGCAAAGTCTTACATTCAGGCGCACACTACTCACCTAGAACACCTTGGCGGACGAGCAAAACCACACCCATTGTGGAATACGCTTGTTGGCAGAGGGAGAGAATATGGACCGAGCAACCCTGTGGTTCCTCATCTTATCGTCTCCAAAACAGGGTCGTCAAATTATGTACTGCCCTGTGGCGTTCCTCAATATGAGCATGCCTGGACCTTTCCTCCACTGTTCATCCGGTCCCTGCCGCTCATCTTGCCAAATGAGTAACTTGATGTTGTATGTACAGCTTCTATCCATGCAGGCAGAGCGGCGCCCGTCAGATTAAAGGACTTGAAAACACCCAGCTGGTATCTATTACTGTGCTTTGAGAACCCACCTCAAATGCCGATACATGGATACCATAGAGGGAGTCACCTGGAAGTCCAAAGCACTGGTTTACATCTTACCGCCAACCAGACGGGACCCGCCCAGGTCATGGACGCGTGGACAGGCACAACATTATCCGGAGGATCTTGACTCTTGAGTGCATACTTGGACAAGACCCAAAACCAGGGCCAATGATTAACTAATAAACCTGGTGACCCGCCGAGTCATTGAAGCTGAACCACCGTGTAACAGGCTCATGGAGCGTGTGGGCATTTGCCAACGACAACATTCCTTGGCATCCGAGTCACACTGTCAAGTCTGCCTGACTTTACGCTTCGACCTGCACTGGACCTTGCGCGAGTCAGCATTACATTTCCCATCAAAACCTACCCTAATTCCACAGTTTCGGCATGACCGAACCCAGGTCATGTAGCAGGGACGACGATACTGGGAGCGGGACACTAGACTTGCGCGTGTACTCGGGAGTCATCGGGCCGTAGCTTTTGCACCGGTGAATGCCGAATTCCGAAGCTGTCCGGTGATACACTTATAGGCATAGGGGCATACTTTCCATTCAGCTAAATTTGGAAGGCAGCGCTCCAGTGTGCATTGGTTCAAGGTACTTTCTCAGGTCATGGTGGATTATTTCAATATCAAAATATATTCTAGTGTACATGCTAGACCAACCATCTAACACAGTACTAGTCGGCGTCGGAATCCGCGGGGCTCAACTCACGCGCCGAGTTCGTTAATTGCCCAGGCTATGTTGCGCACCCACGGACTAATAATATACTCCTGCTGGCAGGGGTCATTCGTGTTTGTTGGCCGCCATCTCACTTAGGTAACGCTGATCTCAATGCTGGCTTGTACTCGAGCCAAGATGGCACCCGAGATGCCGATCATATCATATCTAACCCGATTCTCCAATATCGGGTACCTTCAAAATTAATCCTACAAATCTCTAGGACCGTAAATAGTTATGTACTAAGTTAAACAAGGGCAGACAGAGTTTGGCAAAGATCCTCGTGCGTTGATGACGAGCAGGACATTCCTAGTGCCAATCCTAACTTATAGTTAGGGACCATATCATAGTAAGTAGCAGGAAAAACATACATAATTCAATTGTTACGAGCCGTTAAAGCACGGAAGGTGGTTTCCGCAGCAATTTCCATAGCACTTCCCCTGTCGCGTGCTAAACCTCTCCCGTGCTCAATACCATTAACTGCAGGTCGTCCGTCAGTTATCAAGAAACTAGTCATTAGCTTGGACGGCTTACAATAAGCAACAGCTTGCCATCGCGTGTCGTGAGATGGGCCCGTCTGTGAGTATGTCCAAGAAAGAAATCGCGTATGACCATATCGGCCCTGGAGAAAGTTGTTTAGGTACATCCGCCAGTCGGTTCGTTGGCCTATAACACGATCAGTGAGGTTCAGCTACAGAAACGAGATCAAGGTGTACCTCGATCCATAATATTATACGTAGAAAGTTCGTTGGGAAAGGTGCAATGGATATCTAGGACCTGTTGGAGGTACTGAGACTCCTCGTCACCTTTTAAACAGGATCCACAGGAAGTCGGATAGCGTCATTCTGAGTCAAGCTACGGCGGGAGGCCCGCCCAGATATCGGAGGATTGCATCGGTGAGCGCTGGGCCCAAGTACCGCAGCTGTGTGCAAGTCAGAAACTTCGGCGGTGGCCGTGTCTGAGGGGTAGAAGTGGTAGTATTGGGATGGATTACGCGGGCTGTAGCGGGGAATATTGTAATTGCCATCGGTGTGAACGTCCAACCGCAACTTTGAGTAAGTGGAGGAAACGCCATCCTTGACCAGCCGACCTGACTCAGTGACCTTGCCAAGCTGTGTGTGTGAAGTAACACCGCGGGACGCTAGAAACCTCCGGAGTATACATGACAGTCGTGACGAGTCATGCTTCTGGTTACGAAAGTTCCTTAGGGCCAGCGCTCGTAAGAACTAATTTACACAATTTTCAGCGACAAGTGACTGCACAGCATGTCGGTGGCTCTGCAAGATGGCAGTGCGTATGGCAAGTCGGTGGCTGCGCGTCGCCGTCAGTGAAAACATAGGACCACGTCTGAAAGGTTGTTTGGAGTTCACATACAATGTCCGCCGTTTAAAATAACACCTTCATTTTCTGGCCGCAGTGCTCGTGACGATGGATCCTCAAAGGCGCAGCTCCGCCGCGCAGCGATCACTGCGGTACCTTGACTACGGGCATCCATTCCTGAAGGAAAATGTGACGCGATGGAAAGCAGAGTGCTAGATTGACAAGTTTTTGTTCGAAGGTATTCAAGTGGGATGTAGTTCGGGGTGGTCAAGTCGCACACGATCGCATAGTATGTACCTTACTATTTTAGGTAACATTCCCATATATGTATGGCATCACCCCTGTGATATATTTTCATGGGTAAGAAGTTATATAATGTAGATGCCGGGGCAGGGAATGGGATCTAGCAGTTCGTACAAAGCACTTGTAACAGTATAGGCAAATTAACAGAAAATTCAAGCCTCTTGTGAATGTAGTACACCAAGAGCAACTAAAACATTTTTGGCAGCGGTCTCCATTGCTGCGCCACGGTTCGATCCGTTTCCACGACCCCACTCAACATCATTTACTGCATTTAACAGTTAGCAGCAAAAAGAAGTGCGGGAAGGCTGCACTCGCAGAACGCAATGGCGTGCCAGGTGGGCCGATTGTCAGGCCCTTCTGACCATGTTTCCCAAGTCAACCGACGACGTGGATCATCTCTGTACACCCCTTGTAGGTGGTTATTAAGATTCTGACGGTGATCTGGCAATATTTGCCGGTGAGGAAGCCATCATGACAATGCGCGACGCCTTACGGGCAACTTCTTGCATTGCAATGCCGAGAAAATTTATGAGCAGGGAAATTGGGTTGGAGCCGAGTGCCTATAGAATCGAGTGATGCTCCTTATACCTCGCTTGGTCGGCCGTGGAAGCATACATGGGCAAGGTAGAACATCTACAGCTTGGTGGGTCAGAAAGAATGGACCCTTTCCAGCCAGCTTCGGAGAGAACGACGCGCTTGCTTCCACCCCGGCCGGAATCTTGTGCCCTCATTATAACCCGATAAATATCAAGGGGCACATTGAAGCACTCATATAGCTCTAGACGCTACACTGGAATGCGCCAAGCTGTAGGCCTGCTAAAGAGTGATCGTGAGTAATGAGACACATAAAATGTTTGCCCGGTGAAAGCAAGTTGTTTATACAATCTGTGTGTCGACGGATGCCAAAAACTAAAAGATCAGATGAAGGTCAGGAGCACCGAATTTGCACGCCCGCCAAGTATCGGGACTGGTCTGTGGCTCGCTCAACAGCACTAACCGGTTACTTGTCGAGTGTTACGTAATCACCGGCCTTCACCAGACCAGCAAGGCAAGTAATTGTTAGACCTCTCAATTACTCGGGTTTAGACAGACCTCGGAATACTAGCTGCGCCGCCGATTAATCATTCTATCGAAATACTGTCATTTCATGCCGCCACACTCTTCAGACCCCGTTCCGGTTGTTCAACGCGCATTCCACATGTTCGCGCAATCATCGACCACTTGACCAGACTACACAGCGTCGCAGGGCAGCTCACGCCAACTTGAATCACAAGCCGCATGGTTCAAGTGACACCGCCCCCTTTCCAGCTGCTTCAGATCGGGGCCAGCTGCCTACCTTGACGTCCCAATAGTCGACTCTTGAGAGGGGAACGTTTTCGCAAGCGTGCACTTCTCCGTTCTCACCGTTCGGTCCTAGGCTGGAGCGTCGTCCGGCGTTTCCAAGGTCTTCTCCAGGGCTCTACCTCGACGGTCCTTGGAGCGATCCAATGCAGATACCCGACATGAAGTCCTCGTGGTCTCTTTCTTTCTTTCGCTTCTTCGCTACCAGCAGTCCGATCGATAGAGCGCGTCTTATTTCATGCTGCTCGGCCATTTCGTGTATTATTCCCCAAGTTTAGTGGCAACGCCGCGATCATGGAGAGCGCCCTCACAGAAGTCTTCAGCTCCGTCTAGCATTGCCTTTCATCAATGCCGCCGTCGTTCATACCTTCGCGACCTTTCCGCTGCTAAACGGTATAAAAATCACTGTTTAACGATGGCAGCCAGTCAAGTCAACGCACAATGTCCCCTAGTATGTATTTACTTCAGCTCCTAGACGGTCCCATTCGTGCTCATCTTCTTAGCTCAAGACCCCATCGTTGCGCTCAACAACTGTGAGTTAAATGACTACCGCTCCGCGGCACAATCCAACAAAGAGGTTATTACTTTTCAGATCTCCAGTCTATAGGGCGGGTTGCTGCTCTCAGCTGGAAGGACTCCACGAGCGGGCCAACGCACAGCCCAGAATGGAAGTCGGTATGCAAGAGTGAATATTCTTCCATCTTTTTGCGGTGCATCAGTCTAACACATTGGAACAGTTTCCGGCAAGGAGTATGGAGTAGGCTTTGGAACCCACAAGCATGTCGCACGTGGTGCAGCGGCGGAACTAGCTCTAGAGGCGCTCAGGCTCGAGGCAGAGAGCGAGCGCGGGTGACCAGTCCAGCTGATATCTGGTATCAAGCGCAGTAATCGCTAATTTCAATTTTCCACGTTTTCTGTCTATTTATTTTTCCACGACCTCTCCACTTACTTTTACTTTTCACAAATTTCCATCACTCTTCACTCCATTTTGTGGCTTCACACTTAGGATGGGTCCTGGACAACTGAAATTCGTTTTTTCCTCATTGCGTTGTTCCGATGCCTGGAAGGACTGACAGCATCCTGTGAATTAGTAGCACCGCTGGGCTGATGGCGTGACATGAGCGACACGCGCTCCTGCATCCAAGGGTGCTCGTGTGCCAAGGTCCGGTATTATCTGTTATGCCAGCCTCAACCCGTGTATGCATGTGGCGAAGCATGTTGCTAAATTTGTCGCAGGTGCTTGTCGTATTCGGCCCAAGATTATCGTCCGGGTGACTTGGAAAGTCACCGACATTGAAGTTCTTGTTCTTCTCGATCACCATGGCGGAGTTGATCTCTGACGCTCCTTGCGACCAGGTAACCGATCGAATTCAAGTTGTCCCATCATAGTCGCCGGCGGCGAAATTTCCGCTTTATCTCTCCATATTTCGGCACGCATCAGTGCATGAAAGCAAGTGTTTTCGGACGCTCCGGTTCGTCTCCCCTTCAGATTACTGCGCGCGTTTCCCTCGTGTACTGTGGTTTATCACGCAGTGATGGGACTCCTTCACATAAATAATGTATCGAGATTATCCCAAACTCATCGGAAACGGTCTCGGAGCAACAAGAGACCATTGTCTGATCTTCGTTTGCTCACTTGACTTCGACTACATGCGGATCACCGAGACGTACGGAACACTCAACACGTTCCATGACTCTCCCAGAGATCCGTATTGACAACAGATCTAACGGTCACTATTCACGCCCGTCGTGATGACGTCGCCATTCGGGTGTCACGGTTCCGGTGCTAGTTGATGTCTCATCAGCCAGTATGGATGTGCGCAGCGGATAACTCCCTGGGCGTCCGTTGGCAAGACCCGGTTTTCAAACCCATCCACGACTACGAGAATTGGCAGCCTTGTACCATTACGAGCTGTTTCCGACATGGATCCAGGGACGGTTTCGTGGCAACACCTTACCAAC
Source organism: Heimioporus aff. retisporus (assembly GCA_038094615.1). Taxonomy (NCBI): domain Eukaryota; kingdom Fungi; phylum Basidiomycota; class Agaricomycetes; order Boletales; family Boletaceae; genus Heimioporus; species Heimioporus aff. retisporus. Next base: position 11,364 of record JBBPUI010000187.1, on the reverse strand, counting down.
CAGTGCCTCCAACACCGGGCAATTGTCTGTAATTCCCCGACAGAAAGTATGCCTTAAATACGAGAAAACGGAGGGTTGGTGGAAGGCATTAATTCCCATATTCCTTCGTCGTCACAAACTCTCAGCTACTTCTGTTTCACAAAATGTCCGGCGGAAGTGAGTCAAATTGTGTATTTGTATATTGGGGCGGAAACTCACGGCTTCTGTAGAATATGTCTCAGCTCTCCATAATTGTGAGCTAATTTTCTTTTGGATCGGCGTACATATGTGCATTTCTCATCACGGCGTAGACTTCCAAGGGCGCGGTGAAGTCCATTTACTGAGCTGGAAGGAAGCCTGTGAAGGCCCTCCGGATGCATTGACGTGGACTGCAGAATGCAAAGGTACGCAATCAGTGGTCGAAATGGAGGCATGGTTTCCGACAGTGTTGGCTTGTTTTAGTTGGGGGTGAGGTATTCGCAACTGGTACCGCTAGTCAGCTTCGCGCTGCCAAAGACCAGGCGGCACAATCTGCCTGCAAGAAATTAGGGGTCTCGGCGTAGCCTGTTCTCTACACGTTGATAGTTGTACAGCCAATAACCTCCTTCCAATCCAAGCTGACGGTCATTATCGCGGAGTTTCCAAAAATGGAAGGAGTTCGATTCGTGCGTTTGTACTACAACCGTATACATGTGTGGTTTTTTACCTTCGAGTCCCCATCTGAAGTTTGACTCGAGTGAAAGTGAAGAGCTCTCTATTGAGTGACACGATCAATGTCTAGGCGTCTCACACCATATCTGTTTGCTGGCCTCGTCGGTGCGGTCTTCAGAGGGCAGAACAATTCTTTGGGCTCACCTTGGACATAGGTGTCGTGTCAGGCGTGTATATTTTCAGACCTCTGTTTGAGGAGGCCGCTGCACCACGGTGCGCCTTTGGATCAAGATTCAACATAGGTGCTGGTACTCACCCTTCCGCTTTGCAGACCACAAATTCGCGGCTCAGCGCAGGCAGTCCAATCTCCGGACAAGCCGCAATCTGGCACCATTTCTCAGGAACGTAGATAGAATCTATGTACGTGCAAGTTCGGGTGAAATGGAATGGCGATACCCGGCCGCCCAAGTCACTGCAACCTTCACTTGTCACGACCCAGTCCATATAGAGCGTCCCACGCTACCAACTTGACGCTCAATGAAGGCGTCAGGTGTGCTACATTATACCATACGCATAGAATGGAATGGTTTATCCACAAATTCGCACCAATCCTAACAAGCGTGGCAATTTATCCGTTATCTCCACGCCGTTGTGCGCAATCGTATGCATACACCTCTACTGTCGATCAACATCCATTCCGTTAGTGCCACTGTTAGATGTGGCATCACGGCGTTCCCATATCTATCACGTGCTTCTCAGCAAGGGTTGGGACAATAACTTACGTAGCTCACCTGTAAAACAGTCTCTCCTAGGAAGATCATCTCCTTGCGAGTCTCTTCAACAATGAGATCCTGAATTTGGAGCCACTTTTCGCCTTCACCCCCTCCGCTTCCAACTCGGAGATGAACCTTCCACACCGTATTCTCTTTGTCACGCGTAGTTCCCGCTACGGACTCGTGAATGATATTAGCGATCAGATCATAGACTGTAGGGGGATGTGAGGGTGGCGCATCAAGGTCTACCAACAGGCCATGTCGTCCAAGATCCATACGGAGATGGGGGTGATTAGCAACGCTATTACATGAAAAGATCGACAAAACGTACATTCGCGGAAATCAACACCCCTGAGTGGAAAGGTGACAATGGTTGGGTTTTTCTCCTCCACAAAAATATTCTTGGTAAACCGTTTGTAGTGAAGAATAATATACCGTGGGAGACGCTGGCATTTATATCGTCTAAGCTGACCCGCCGATTCCTTTGGTGGCGCGTGGCTATAAGTGACAAGGAAGCGTGTCGAACATGAGGTGTTTACCTGTGTAGTGACGCCATCATATTTGGCCAGCACGGAGTGTATACTAACCTGTGGGATGATGTTTTTCTCAACTGCGTCCTGGAACAATGGTGGCGGCGGAAGATCGACTGCTAGGAAGAGGAACGGTGATACCGTTGACTTGAGGTCTGACGCGCGGAAACCATAAATCGGCATGAGCGTGACTAAAAACCTTGGGTCCTAACCTCTGTCAATATCAAATTTCGGCTTTTGGTTGCCCTCGTCAGGGCGTACGATGACTTGCTGTGTCTCTACCCGAAGCTCACCCTGGAAAGTTGAGAACATTATACCTGTGCAGGCTATGCGTTATAGACACTCAATAGACACGATCAGGACTCACTCGAGTGCTTCTTCTTCGTGCCGCCCAGGCCAACATGCAGTTGATTAAGGAACCAACCAAGGAATTCGACCGGATCTCCTTGTTTCTCTAACGAGAATTTCCCAGAACTGGCACGATTGACCTCCTGCAGGAACTCATGGGGGCTAACTTGGCTCTTGAAAAGCCGCGGATTCCATACTTTCTTGGCAAGTGCAGCAAATCTTTTAACAAGTTCCGTCTCTTTCCCTTTGAAATCCGACAGGAGCAGGTAATCTCGAAGTGGCGGAACGTGAAGGAGCGAGTGTATGATGACATTCATGTGATCATTACGCTTGATGTTATTTAGACCGACGTAGCCTTGCAAATAGGGTTTATGCGTAAGGTCGTACGAAGGTTTGGAGATGAGAGAGGTGGATGAGAGGTTCGCTATCGATACTTTCGTAAAATTTGGATTTAGCACAAACGCAATATCTTCAAGCGAAGGGTCAGACACGAGATAGCCATCTGGGAGTACGTAGACCTGATAGTACACTGGAGTGAATTACCGCAACACGTGTGAAGGGTGAGATCGACCTTTGTTGTCTCAAGATTAATAAACACATGGTGGTCATCGTGAATGGCGTGGGCATAGGCATATGAGCTGCGGCCTCGGCCTTGGAAATACTTGCCACAAACGAGACAGCCGTATATATTAATGTTAGAGGTCGAGACTGAGCATACTTTCTCAAAATCAAAGTCGAGCAAAGCCCTGTTAATCTGCGAAGAATAATGAGGGAGTTCCAGGAGTCAAGAAGGCATGCAGGCATACGGTGTCAAGGTATAAGTCCGATGCCTTATGCTCATTTGCGGAGGCTGTAGCAACTAAAGAATAGGGATCATCATCTTCAACATCCGACCCAGGGACGAGTAATGTATTTCCGTCGCGCTTGCTGCCGGGCCGCGCGTAGCTATGTTCCTCGGAGCCAAGCACATACTGGCTGTCTTCTAGCTTCGCTCGCTTGCTGGGTGGCTCGCCGTCGTTGTGGGAGGACTGCTTTGGGGACTCGGATGCATTGAGGTCCATACTTCAAGTTGAAGCGAAGGGAATGATGATTACATAATTCCACAGTTAAAACAAAATGAGTTTTGACGGAGTCCGTGGTCATGCTCTCTGGCACCCGCACATCGTTGCGCGTGTTGTCGAGCTCAGCACGTTCGACGTTTGTCTCAACAGCGAGCGCACATTTTGCTCCTCAACCAAAACCATCACTGTCATTGGACCCGAGCCTAAAGTCGCTGCTCCACGATGTCGATATATCGTTGATGTCCAAGCACAATGGCACAGAAGCGGCAGCCTCAGCGCGAGAATTGCAGGCTCTCGAAAATGGCGCAGGTGAAATAGAATATTATGACATGCACGAAGGCTTCCCGATTGAGGAACCTGCTCGACCCAGGGAGGACCGCAAATCACCCGCAGCCCGCTTCGGCAGCGATGGAATCGGTTCTGTGGTCTTGTCCCCAGAACTCCAGCGCACGGTCACTGCGCTCATCGAAGGTATGCGTTTTTGTTTCTGTCCTTGTGTATTTGAATATTGTGATCGTGTATAGGTACAAATAAGACACTGCTACACAGTGATGCGAAACGTCTATTTGCAGAGCAGGACGACTCGGGAGAAAGTTGGTCCGCAGCCTACAATGTGGAATATAAAAACCGTCGGCAGCGTTATCAACACTCTGCACGAGATGGAACCGCATTTGCGTCTGTTATCCTCCCCGCACATTATGCTGCTATATATGCAGTGTTGCGCCATGTCAGGCACAGATTAGGACCATCATGGAATGTGGATAGCGTCATCGATTGGGGTGCTGCTACCGGGAGTGGACTCTGGTATGGTCGTTTACCTGTGGAATGAGTTGGGTTGCTCATACATATTCTGCAGGGCGGCGTTGAACGTATTCCAAAAACCTTTCGTGGCCCCGGAGGACAGTCCATCATTGGCTAATTCCACAGTTTCTGCATACCTTGGTCTAGATCACCGCGATGGTTTGGTGTCGATAGGCAAGCAATTGCTGCAGAGTAAATGCCTTCTGCGCCTCCCTGCGTCACTCATTGTTAAAGGATTTTCGCAGGAACGCGGCTTGGTGCACTGCGCGCCACATGGAGGAAGTCCTTCCATGAAGAATATAGCGTGGATCCCGCTGACGGTCATTCAACCATCGCACTCTCGGCCTTCATGCTCTCTGCACAACCTTCGCCTCTTTCCAGGAAAAATATGGTTAGGGAGATGTGGGACAGTGGTGCACAGACGATCGTATGTCTCGTGTTTTCTTCAATAATCAGTGTGGTGATCGTAATTAGATCCTCATCGACCATAATTCACCATCTGGTTTCCAAAACATCGCCGAAGCACGTCATCTTTTGCTTGAATTGGGGCGCAAAGAGTCCGAGAACCCCCAAACGTTGAAGCGCTCTTTTCAGGGCTCACATGTGGTTGCACCAGTGAGTCCCAAACTTATGCAACATGTCACGAATTGACTTTTTATTGGTGTTTCTCCCCACGTTTGAAAATGGATCTATCCTCTCCGCACCCGCTTGTCTTTTGTGATTTAGTGCCCACATGATCGCCCCTGCCCTCTCCAACACTCTGGCCGTTCGGGTCTGACTTGCGGGTTTTCCCAACGCCTGCAGCGCCCCACGTTTGTTCGGCGCACAAAGCATGCAAAACAAGGGCATGAGGATATCGGCTATTCATACGTTGTCATTCGGCGTGGCCCAAGACCCGAAAGCACAATTTCAATAGTGGCGAGAGTGGGTGGGGTGGAGAAGGAAGCGCTAGAGCGAACGAACGCGGAGCGAGGTGCGATGAGGGAGTTGCAACGTGCACACGAGCACAAGCATGGTCACACCAATATGGACCCGCAATCACCGCTATTCTCGGTGTCAGGAGCGGGGTCCGAGCATGCCCGATCACCGCCAGCCACCGACGTCAATTCCGTTCCCGCGGATCAAGCGCAGACATCAGTTCATGTGCCTGTGGATGACGGTGTTGGGACTGGCGCTGCGCAAGTGCTTGAGCGGGTGGCGAGCGCAGATTCTACGTCCTCCATGTCACCTCGTGTTGATGTGGATCCGTCTGGTGAAACCACAGTACAAACACAGGAATGTGTGACTAAGTCAACAGCGCCAACATTGACGCCACTAGCGCCGGTCCACACATCCACTTCAACGCTAGAATTCCCTCAAGGAAAAGGATATCCGGTACCCGAACTTGGACCCAAGGAAGCTCTTGAAGCATGCGAGACACCATCAAACCTCGAGGAGATTCTGAGGAATGAGGCATACGGATGGCCACGTCTCGTGTTCCCACCGCTCAAGAAGAGCGGACATATCATAATTGATGCATGTACGCGTGAAGGTTCGTCCTTCCCCCTATTCCCACCGCCCTTTCCGTCTATCGAATTCCATCAGATGCCAAAATGAAGCGGATGAGCTAATATCCCGTGTTGTTTTGTTTCGATAGGAAAAATCATGCGACTCACAATTCCGAAGTCGCAGGGTAAACAGCCATTCTATGATGCGCGCAAGTCTTCGTGGGGTGATATTTTTCCCCACCTGCCCAAGAATAAGCCTGTTGAACGCTTCCAACCTGCCGACGAGAATGCTTCCGATCAACGCGCGCAGGGAGCAAGGGGATCGGACGTGGGCAAACGATCCAAGGGACGAGATAAGAAAGACAAGGCATATGAAAGGAGCTATGCTGCGCTGGACGATATGCTTTGGAGAGACCAAAAGGCAAGATGGAAAGCGTCCCGGAAGGAGCTAGCTTGTGAGAGAGAGGAGGCTCTTGGGCTCATTGATTCCGCGGCAGGCGATGCTCATCACTACTGAGCGAGCTGACATCGTCGATAGACCTCCATAGATAACGCATCTAATATACTGTCTCGTCACTATATCAAAGGTGCTCTTACTCGATCATTCTTACGAAAACGACTGGGATAGAAGTAGATGGAGTACAATACAGTTGAATCGGTGGCGACACGATTCCCCTTGATGGTTCCATCTGATCGCCGTTACCAAATCCCATGCACCCGCACGAGCACCACGTAACTCCACGACCGTCATATGTGAACTGTCCGGTCGTCCATCACAGGTCCTTTATCTGAATGCCGGGCGCTCGGGTTGAGCTGAGAAGTATCCGAGTGATCGCGTTCACTGCAGAAGACGGCATCCGTCAGTCAAATATAGATATGGATGGTAAAAAAAAGGCGGTGTCGTCGATCGGGAACAAGATGGAAGTGACCAAATGATAAAAAAAGGGGAAATTGCCGCAGAGTGGTATGGAGCCCGGATGAATCAAAAAAGGGAAAGAAGGAAGTGGTCGAAAAAGGCCTTTCGGCGAACAAAGGAAACCATGATCTCAACACCAGGAATCTTGGTGTGACGTGCAGATGGGTAGGTGACAGCTAGCGGGACAACCAATCCACGAAAAAAGGGGGAAGAGAATACACGAGGCACGCACCGGGTTTGACACTTTTACTATTGTTCTTTCCCTTCTGAGTTTTTGCCTCTGCCTCCGCTACGGCATCCTTGAGGTTCCCAGTAGCACGTTTCACGTTAAGAGTAAAATGTTTGACATTCCTCACTATGTCCTCGATTGGAAAATGGAGCTAATATTGTGAACGGCAATTAGTGGCAGTAACCAGAGTGTAGGAAAAGAGCAAACTAGAAACGCGAACTCACTTTTCCGATAGGCATTCTTATTGTTCCTGTCTTGTCTCCTCTCCACTCAGTGGTCCCCTGCAACCTTTGAATATACCCCTCGATATCCTCGGTAACTGTTCCTCGTCTTTCAGAAGGCATAAGACCACGAGGGCCAAGAATCCGCCCTAGCTTGCTGCTGATGCTACGAATGAGGGACGGCGTGCAAAGAATGGTCGTGCAGTTGTTGTGTTTCCCTTCCGCGACCTGTGGCCGATCGTCAGCAAGAGAGGAATAAGCAGAATAAAAAGACAGACAGCATCTACTAGTTCTAATCCACCAACGACATGAGCACCCGCCTTCTTTGCCTCGTCCGCTTGCCGGCCATCTGCAAAAACAAGGACACGATACTCTTTTCTCGGTTTAGCCTCTCGAGGAAGGTTGATGCGGCCGGTTGGTATCGGTGCCCCACGAGACATTGCAGTCCTGATCGCCAGCTCATATGTCGCGTCGGGGTGTGCAACCTCCACTGCCTAACAGACGAGTGAGTGACACCGAATGCATAACGGTAGCGAACCTACACGGAGCACAGAGATGGCATCGGCGAGGGTCATCTTCTCGTGCGCGTATGCGGTTTTACCGCGTTTGGCCGCCTTCCTTTTGGCTATGAGGGCAAGCTGGTGCTTTGACGGAGCCTTCTTCTTCTCGACTCGTTTAGCAAGCGCGACGGAGGAGGAAGAAAAGTGGCGACTGGCTACGGGCTGAAAGGACGTGTTCTTTGAGCTCTACCAGGCAAAGTGGCTTATAGATACCTACTGGCAGCGTACGAGAGGCCAACTGTTGTGCTTGAACTCGGAATGAGGTAGGCGCACATCGCCGGCAGAGCACACCAAGCCCGGTCGACATTGGGAAGAAACTAGAATAAACCTCGTGGGAACTTGCACTTTTTTCGAGGATTCCACCCCACCATGTCTCTCAACTACGCTCGCCGCCTGCCACTACGAGCCTTGCAGATCCTGGTGCGTCGCGCAGCGACGAACGCACAGGTCGCTAACCCGTCCAACACCCAACGCGATGTCATCCGTCGCATGCTCTACCCTCCCAATGTTCGCACCGGATCTTCCCCTACAGGTACATGGCGTCCGGATGTTGCCTTCGCGCTCCAGCGCGCCATTCCCTCTGTGCAAGCTCATAAAACGATTGAGAGGGCCTGGAAACTTTACCAGCGCCATTTACGCAAAAAATGCGACGAGGAATTGCAGCGCAAGTTCGAATGCATGAGGAGGGCAATGCAGGAGCTCGAGGAAATTGATCCAGCATTATTCAAGGAGGCGAACAGGAGAGAGGATCCAAGAGCGAGGAGTGTTACCGAAATGGAGATGCTCAAAAGTTGCTCCAATGCCGAAAAGAGGGCTATCGAGTCGAGAATCAGAGGCTTATTCCCTCGCGAGCTCAAAGTTCCAACAGACACACCCTCAAAGGACGGCTGGCCGCATGAATGGAAGCCATTCAATCGCCCGTTATAGGTATGTATCTCTTGAGTTAACCTGGCGACGTCGCTGATGTCGTAACGTACATGTAGAATTATGCTGGAAGTAACTTGGTACATTCGAAAAATCTTGTACATTGAATTATGATGCTGGACTTTGGCTGGAGTCCTCATTTCATCCACATATATGATATCTTCTCTTTCCCATCATCACAATTGTGCAGGTTCTCCTAATGAGTAAAGTAGTGTTGTTGGTATTGCATTGACTTGTGGGTAGGCAACGCCAAAGAAAGTAAAGTCACAAGTATATATTAAGTGTCTGAATCATTGTTATTTACTTGTCCACTACAATGATAATTAGTGATATTGATATTCTGTGTCATAGCATGATCCTGATTGGGACAAGGGTCTACTAGAAATCAAAGACAAGGGAATTACTTTGTGATGGCTTGGGCACTCAGGATCATACAACATCCAATTAATGTAAAATTGTAAATAGGATCTTTGCAGTTACTATAGCAGTGGTGTAGCAGATATTCAAGCTACCTGCTATTTATAGCTTTTTAGGAATACAAATGGCTGATTTTGCAATCTGCTCATGGCAAGGGCCTCAGTGAGGTGTCTCTGACTTGGCAAGTAACATGGCTCCTTAGTAACACTCTTTTCCAGATAGAAATCATCAATTCATGAAATGATATTGTAGACTTGGAAAAGAATCTGTGAATGCACTCAGATTTCATAAAATAGGGTGGAGGAGGAGATCATGTGTATAGTGGGAAGTAGGGTTACAGATTTATATATGTACACAAAGCACCCTTGTCCAGTGTGGGACCATTGATAAACTGGATCAGGTATTTCCTGATCAACAGGACCTGGATAAACTCCTCACTACAAATACAAAGGAATGTGGCAGTCTGACAATACTCATGCCACTTCTACCTATCATTTAGGTAAGTATGTATTGTTTTAGTCACAGCACTCTCATCCTCATGCCACCTCATCATGCCAGTTCATCAGTGAACCAATCCCCATACTAGTTTTACTGTAACTCCAGAATCCACAAACTTTTCCAGAATTGATAATCTCTTCCAAATCATGGCAACCTCAGTTCCAGATACCACAGATTATTTCAGCAATGACTAATCAGGATTCAATTGACACATTGTATATTATGTAATCATTATGTAAGCTATGGTATAAACACCTTTACAAACTTCATTCTAATCCTAATCTTTTATATACTGTATCTGTACATATTTGATAGACCTTTACAGACTTTGATAGACTATTCCAGACTGTCCCAGGCTGGACAGAGAGTTATGTGATAACCATGTCAGTGCAGAAATTGCAAAAATTTAGGGAAAACAAATAAATAGTGTAGCAAAGATGAATAATAGGTGTGTTGAAAGTGTTGAGAAGTACACAAATAGTGTAGGGAAAAGTGAGGGATGGGATAGACAACATGTGTGAAAAGTGTAGCAAAAGTGTAATAAAAAGTGTAGGAAAGTGAAAACAAAGTGTAACAGAAATGTAGCAAAAAGTCATACAAAAAGTGTACAAAAAGTGTAGGTAAAGTGTAATAAAATAAAAGTGTGCAAAAAGTGTAAATAAAGTCTAAGTGAAGTTGGATTTGGAGATAAGAATGAATGAGTTATGTATATATGACTCATATTTGACTATAATATGAATGGCCATTTGCATACTGTATAAACTTTGTGTCCATTGTATCTTACTATGGAACAGGGGCATGCCTTAGTCATGTGATGAAAGTAGTGAACTCACTTACAAGAAGATGATTGGCATCATCAAAGACAGTTCCATTTCATTGAGTGAGTTGAAGGATCCTTCAAAACTAGGCAACCCATTAAAGGGTCTCTATAGAATTTGGTTTTGCAATTGTAATCATAACTACACTTTATATAAATATAATAAGTATAATAAAAGTGTACCAAATAAAGATAAGAATGTATCTAATAGTTGGGCTGATGTCCAACAACAGTCTGAGCACAATATTGTATTATTTGTGGTGTACATACATACAGCATATCTACTTATAGTATACAAGTTGTGTGTTCCAAGTTCCAACAGAGAATGGATTCCATTGTGATTCAACAAACAATTACATAGATACCATACATGTAAAAATTATATAATATTTCTGACTAACACATCAATTGTTTGAAAAGTACATTTATCTTCCAATACTAAGGTGATTGTTATATGAATGATATGTGGTTATTAACTGCCTGTAGTTACACAGAATAATATAACTACTTGACAGTACTGTATGTATATGGTAGTTTCAACAGAATATTTCTTGTGCAAGCCACCAAGCATAGTTTCATGAGTAAGTTTTTATCAAGCAGAAGCCTGGCAAACATGGTTGCTTCATTTGGGAAGGTGATTGATCACTTCATGGTCCACCTTCACATGATTTTCTGAAGGCTGCAAGATGGAAGGACCCTTTGAAAGTGGTAAAACTTCATCCATTTCATAAACCAAGTAGGGCTGCCAAAGTTCAGTTCTGAACCTAAGGTTCGAACCTGAACCTGTGAACTGAACCTTAGGTTCAGGTTCAGTTCAGGTTCAGGTTCAGGCCTTTGCTACTAGGTTCAGGTTCAGGTTCGGGCCTTGGGCAAAATTTAAGAACCAGTTCGAACCAGTTCGAACCTACCTGAACCTGAAGATTTTGGTCATTCAAAATTTCTTTTATGGCATTCAAAATTTCTTCTATGACATTCAAATTATGGTATCATGTTGTATTGCCCCACTTCTGGCTAGTAACCAACTCAATCAATAGCCATGCCACATGTTGGCTAAGCCATTAGTAGCTACACCAAAAAATTATTATGGCCTGGCTTGCTCTTGCCAATTGTGATGTCATGGGTGGAATTTAGTATTAAAAGGTCTAGTGCAGT